>JAQFVV010012643.1:1074112-1190121 GCA_028023455.1 Epiperipatus broadwayi
CCTTTTTCATCATTTTAGCTTTGCGTAGTTGATTCTAGTATACAATATAAATTGATTATTAAACCTGTAAACAGATTTACCAGATAATGACATGATTCAATATATTTACTTAACGTTTTTAAATTGTCATTTGTCAGTATAATAAGAGTCTCAGTGATATAGTAAACTATAAAAAAAGAACCCAAGTATTTATGTTTATTTATTGCAAAGCTTTACCTGGACTAGCATTTGTATTAAAAATCATATAGATGGTTTAAAATTTCATAATCTTATGTAGTTCTACAAATTATGCCATCTTGTACATGGTCGGCCATCGGGTCTCATACAATGAAAATCGCAAATTAAGATTTGAATGATAATAACATTACATGCTTATAATTTGTTTAATGTATTTTATCATACTACTATGATAGGTCTTCGCGGTACACCCTGGCTGCGATCAAATTAAATCATAGAAAGTTTATGTTATATCATTGTTTTGGTCTGTGGTAAGTTGCTCCAGATGTTGGTTGTGGTCTTTGGTGCATAATATAGATAGCATGATATGCTTTTGGTTACAGCTCTTAATAGCTGACAATGTGCAGCGGGAATTGATCGGTGATCGAGGTTACAATTCTTAGCGCACTTATGTTTTGGTGATATTATGTAGTTGGGACAACAATCGAACGGTTACAATATATATATATTATAATTTTGTTATTTTATATCTTGGAATATCCAGAGATTGATTACTATTTTAAACATATGCAATCTTTTTGACATAAAAACTTTATAATAATTTATGGTAGTAGTCACTGCACCAAGACTCATCACTTGAGAATAAATTTTACAATTTTAATTTTTTGATGATAGTGCAAGATGTATTGTGTTTTACCTCAAATTGGCTAATTAATATTTTATATGTATATTGTATACTTTCCATTAGGGCAGAATGTTTTAAAAAGTCAATTTCTTTAAAAAATTAAATTAGGAGAAGTATAGATATTATAATTATAATAATAATATCTAAACAGTTTTAAAACATGCCAAAATAAATACATAGAAAACTAGAAAATATTTTAAAGCTATTTTAAATGTGAAAATTGAATAAGAAAACAAGAATAATTTGATATTGTATAGTTGGAATGATTGGTCTCAGTTATACTTAAAAAATATATTGAATATCTTGTTAAATGAACCTTTAAAAAACACTAATTTTTAATAAAATGTTTAATATATTTGAATAAGTTATTAAATTTATCTGCTAAATTATGTTTAAATTATGTAATAATTACTTGTTAGAGTTTTTTTTCTTATGGTGTATCACATGTTTTAATTTTAGTAATGTTATAAAAATGTCAAAATTTATTCTTCTAAATTTTTATTATAACATTTAATATTTTTGTAATGTTTATTATATTTGTAATTTAAAAAGTCACTTGGTATATTGCAGACTGTAAAATCAAAAAAATGCAACCTTTGTCTGGAATGCAAATCACATGACTAATGATATATGTGTATTGTGCATACAGGATTTTAGAGAAAGTTTTTAATTACTTTTTAATATTATTCATAAATTGAAACATTTTATACATGATAAGATAAACTTGAATAAATATTATTTAATTTTTAGGGATATTCTAAACTACTAACATAAGCAAAAAATTGCTACATTTTAAACTAGTTGTTTTTATAATTTCATAAATTAGTAAAAATTAATAAAATGTATCAGTTTAAATATTTTTATTTAATTATAAAATAAATTGGGTATTAAATATTTCTTATATTATTATTTAAAAATAATAATTTTACTTCCAATTTTTAAAATTATCTAATTGGGAAATATGTAAATGAGTCTAGTTTTATGATTTGTCAGTCAATCAAAATTGCTTAAAATAAATAGATATAAAAACTGTGTGTAATTAAATTGTTGTAGTTATTGTCTAAAGGTGATTGTTTAAAAGTTATTCTTTTAAAATTATTGTTTTAAAAAATAGCATCAAGTTATATTTAAGTTAACATCAATTTCTTAAATTTTAATATAATTTATTTTTTTGAAAAAAGTCAAAAGGATTAAAAAATTAATTTTTAGTTCAACTAAAAATGTGTAAATAAATTTAATAATATTCAAAAGCTTAATTAAAATTCAGTGATAAATTATGGAACAGGGATCTATTGTCTTATTACATGTGAGGAGATTCACAATGAAAGACCAAAAAAATTATGGAAACATAGTTTTCTCAATACTATATAAAAATTTATCTGTTTATTTTTGCCGAGTATTTCAGAGTTTTAATTAAATATTATCCAGAGGTATATTTTATATAGCGGAGATGTCTGTATTTATAAATTTTAAACCTTAAAAAAAACATTTTTAAAGGAAAATTATCAGAAAAGACTAAAATATAATTTACTTCTTAATTCTATAAAACATTCGAGATGAGACTATAAAATCTCTCTCTTTTTGTCTATAATATTGACAGTATTTTAAAAAATTATAATATTTTAAAATAAATATTTATCTTTGAAATGAGTTATATAAACTTTTAGAAGTAAAGTATCTTAAGAAGATAGCTGTTATAGTAAATATAATTGCCCATAAAGTTATATTATAAATACACAAATATTTTAGTATAATAAAACCTGCTGCCTTAATTGTGATAATTTAATTACAAAGAATAAGAAAATGGATAATAGAATAAAAAAAGTAATATTGTGTCAGAAATAAATAACCTTTTACATATTTAAAACTTGGATTCGTGTGTTTGCTTTATATGTATGCCTTATTGAAATATAATTCTTTAAAAATAAAGACATCTGTTTGTGCTGATTTCCATACTTATTAAAAGTAACTGAAAATGATGTATCTCTCACCAAAGAAGAAATTCATGTGCACAGAAGTAATGGAACTTCCCTGAAATAAATGTTTTAAGTGATATCACATTAATTATTGTTAGCCTGTAGTACAGTATTTGCAGAAAGAGAATGTTTGAATAACTTTTGGAAACATGATGAACAATATTTTCGAGGATTTTCTTAGATTTAAAGTTGAATATTATTACTATTTTTTATTTGTGAATTTACATGCCAAGGGAGAGGAGAGTTTGAAGGAAAAAAGCTTTGGACAATCACTTAGCAGCCACAAACCCTAGTTTATTAGAACTTTTATTGAAGGACATTTATAAAAATGAATATTTAACTTTAGATTTCATTATTATTATTTTAAAATATACTAACATTAGGATTATAATTTATATGTAGAACATAGTAATGATTACATTTTTAGATACTTTCAATTCTAACAATATTAATGGTTTTTTTAAAGACTTTTAACAAGTTTTTTTAAATTTTTGAAAACATTTCTTTAAAGTGCATTAGTTTACAATGAGTGCTGTATAAATAAAATTTGTAATTTCTTATATTTTATGCAAATTGGACCAGAAGAGGTAATTTAAATTATCTTAATTATTATATGATTTTTTTTAGAATTGCTTGGAATTTTAAAATATTTATCTTATGTTACATGAATGAATGAACATATGGATATATGAGTTAATAACACATATAGATTTTTTTTTCTTAAGTGATATAAGCTATAAATAAAAATATGCATATATTATTTTTTATTTTATTTATAAAGTTCATTATAACTTTATTGATGATCATAATTGTATATGATTTTTTGCTAAATAAACTATATTACATTTATTTTAAATATATGAATATTGACCGAATATTTTAATCAAAGTTATTTATATTTGTGGTTAACTTTAAACGAATAAAACCACGTCTTATCGTATTTATGGTTGGATAAATTAATGTGTTGATTTGTTTATTATTGGGAAAATTGCCTAGTTTAATTTATGATGTTGATTGTCTAAATCTATTTGAAATTTTTAGATGATAGTGACAGGGGAATAGAAAAATGAAACCCCGAATGCTTATATTTGACAGATGTGTTAAAATAGGAGAATTAGCCTACATTACATCTAAGTAGTTATTATAGAAGTACAGCTAATGTAGCCCTGTATTTTGTATTTATTTCCAAAGACAGTGTTTGATATTCATATTCAATTGTTCTGTAAGTGCTAAAAGTTAGCCAAGACATTATTTTTAAGGTGCTAGATGAGGTCATACCTATTGCTTTCACACTGATTTCCATGTGGATTATTGAATTATTATATACTATTGAGTCTTTACTTTAGTTATTCCTTCATATCCTATGCACTGTATTGCTATTGAAAACTCATTAGTAACACATCATATAGTCTAGTATTTTGAAAGAAGAAGAATGAATAAATTTAGAAAGATGAATTGTTTTTTTTTTTAAAAAAGACAAGTTAGATTTTGAATTGAGTAAAAATACAAATGATATTGAATGTCTAATGCTCATGGTGAGATAGTAAAGGAATCATAATTTTTCTTAAAATTTTTGAAATAATTTTGATGATAAAGGAATTATAAATATTCCTAATATATTTTTCAAATATTTTTGATATTGTTTTTGATTTTTCATAAATCAACATTTTTTTAAATAGTGCATATTTTACAATGAAACATCAAACTGAGGAATGTTAAATATATAATGAATGCTTATATTTTTTTATTGATAATTTTATATTTTATGTTTTTGAACATGAAACACATATCCTAGATATAGAATAATACCAAGAAAATTATTTTTAGTATATGAATAAGCATTGTTTTTGTCCTGTTATATTTTAGTAATTTAGAATAAGCATAAAACATATTTCAATTAATAAAATATTATGCTTAATATTTTATTTTTGATATTTTCTGAAAGTGAAACATTGTTTTCATATTCATTAAACTAGTAGCAAATATAATATAATATTGTAAAGTGAATAATAAGATTTGAATATTTATACATGATATGTGTTTTTAAATATAAAAATTGATAAGCCAGAGTGAAGGCTTACCTATTGATGATTTTTTAGATTGAAAATATGTAACCTAATATTTCTTTTATTTAATTTTGCATATATACCTGGGTCTCATTTTATGTGGTAGATAAGTTCCACAGAAAACCCACATTAAAGCAATCATACAAAAATAGACTTAACTTATCTTATATGTTCTGTAATTTTCAGAAATTGCATAAAAGCAAAGCAAGAAAAAAAAATACTTTAAAATTCGCATTAAAAAAATAAGAAAATAAAGTATGACTAATAAAAAATTTCAAATATTTGAAAAAAATTGATACAAGACAAACTTTTTTTACTTTTTTTATTAACTACAGTATTTAATTTTACATTTTTCATACATATTTTAATCTTTATCACTATTTGACAATATGCGGTTCATTTGTGAACTGGTAAGAAATCAAATTTGTTGATGTGATGTGATATACTGTACTTTCTCCTTAAACAGAGTCAAGAATCTCTCAACAATTATGCTCAGAGAAACCTTGTAGCCACTTTATTTTCCATTCCCCATTCTATGTTTTTCCATATTCTGCTTCATTTCATTTCCACAACATAATCTTTGTCAACTCTATGGCTTTTATATATAAATCCCCCTTATCTTTTTCCAACCCCAGCATAAAAACCAATAATTCACTTTCTGTATAATCACTTTTTTCATATTTATTCTTCCATAACTTCATTATATGTCCCCTTTCGGTTTTCAAGCATTTACATTCAATTAACAGATTCCTAATATTTTCTATTCCTTCCTTACATAATTTACAGACTAAATCACCCATATTTTTCCACTTACATGTATATTCTCTTTTTGCTAAAGATTTCGTTCGAGCCTTAAACAATAAACTACTTTCCTTACTATTATCATACCTAATATTCTGTTTATTTCTATATATATTTAAACTCTTTTTACTCTCCATACTAGTTCTCCATCTCTCTAACTCCCTATTATTTATTAATAAATCTATTCTTTTATAATTCCTTATGACTATAACACTCAACAATCCTCCTAACACAATCATCCCATCTTTTGTACAAGTATACTGATATAAATTCTTTATCCAAATCTTTTGCATACCACATTACTTTTCTCACCCATCTTGTTACCTGCCCTTTACTTATAACTCAATCAAATACTAGTTTGGCTATTATTTTATTATTCATAAACTGCAATCTACCAAACATTTTCATTTTACTTTTTGCATCTTTCATATGAAAACTTGACCATCCTATTTCTCTTTGAATTGTCTCCCTTGCTGTCCATACATCTGCATCCAATGCATGTCTCCCTACTTCCCTTTGAACTTTTTCTAAGTAATTAAATACCCATTTAAAAACACATAATGCATCATTTCCATATGTTAACCCTGCTACTGCAACTTCCTTCCATATAATTCTAGCTACATCATATTTATTATATGAAAACATTGTTAATTTCTTTATCAATCCCTTTCTTTTCTTTGCTTCATTTTTTCTTTTTTCTCCCATTTATCCAAATAATTTTTCTGAATACTTAAAATAATTCCCAAATAACTATATCTATTCACCACACTGAACTTAATATCTCCCAATAAAAATTCTACATATTCTCTTTCCCCAATATTAATTATCATTATATTTGATTATTCTTCACTAAATTTATTCCCCATCTCTTTACCTACCCTTGCAAATGTTCTCAGCATAACTTCCATATCTTCTCTTTTTTCAGCACACAAAAATATATCATCTGCAAAAAAAGACCTGACAAAATATATACTCCCTTACAATCTATTAATGATATCTCTATCCCTCTTCCTAGTCTTTCTATTGCTCTTTCCATTTCACTCAAATACAACACAAACAAAATAGGCAACATAGGGCATCCTTGCCTTAGTTCCACCCCATTTTTAACTTTACCTGATTCTATATTTCCTAATTGATATATATAATAATTATTTTCATATAATTTCTTAATAATGCCCACTAAACCTTCATCCATTCCCAAATTTGCTAAACTTATCCATAATCTATTTCTATTTACTCTATCATATGCCTTCTCTATATCTATAAAACTCATATATAACTGTTTACCTGAATTCCTCCTCATATCCATAAGTTGTGTAACTACAAATAAATTATCTTCTATCTAATCTAAAACCTCATTGCATTTCCCCCACTACATTATTCCCTTCCATCTATTTTACAACTCTTCTAGCCACCATATATGAGAAAACTTTATATAACACTGATGTTACTACTATCAGTCTATAATTATTTAACTTTCTATGATCCTTAGCCTTTCCTTTAAATAATAGTCTTACTCTTGTATTACTCCAACTACTCGAAAAAATTATATTCGGTACAACTAGCACCACCTTCAATATTGTGCTGTGTTAATGGTGGAGTGGCTAACAATTTTATTTTTAGTCGACGGAATCTATAATAGTCACAGGTAACAATCAAATCAAACAAACAAAAACAAGTTTCTATGAAGATTCAATTATATTGCCTGATTGCTCCCCACATCACATACCTTAATAATATTATTAAATGATAAAATAAATAATTGATTTAAACTTTAGTTGAGAAATAAACAAACAAGAAAATTATTAACAATACCAATAGCTTCAATTAACATAGAGAATAATTATAATAATAAGAAATATTTACATATTTATGTTTAAACTTATGTGAGAGAAAAACTGTTTGAGGCTTTATAATAATTTCTCATGAAAAGATAACAGTAAGTTCAGTTAATTATCTTGATATCTTTGTGATCTCACATATATTTTCTGTCTTTGTGAATGTATATATTTATATATACATATATACATACACTTTGACGGTGTTTTTGGTAAAACTCCATCTAATGATCATAAATACAAGCATTAGCAAGTTTAACTTGTTTTTTGTTTTTCATAAATGTACCTTTGAAGTTTTCTTGCAATGATATATATTTCAGAGGCTTCTACTATGTGGTAAAACTGAACTGATATCAGACCCATATAGCTATCTGGCTTGCTATGCTGAGTTTGAAGACATTACATGTCTAAAAGATTCACGCTTGCAAGCTGAATAGAAATTGTTTCATAAATGCTCAGAGTTTAGTGTTTAGATCTAGTTTCTTATTCCTATCCTTCACTGATGATAGCAAATCAGCTTGAAATCATGATCTGAAGGTGGAACTAATGATAGAAATAGTGAATGCTTACTCTGACGTTTATGTAAACAAACATATGCTTTGACGGTGTTTTTGGTAAAACGCCATCTATTGATCATAAATACAAGTGTTAGCAAGTTTAACTTGTTTTTTGTTTTTCATATATATATATATGATCATTAACATCGTTAATTTTAAATGTCATCTAGCTATACTAACATTTTGACTTTTTTTTATTCAATTTGTGGCAGTTTTTTTTATGATGGTTTCTATTGTAATTTTTATTTGAGCATCACAATAAGTAAGTGTAATAATCTTTTTTGAAACAAATAAATGTATTTTTATTTAAAAAAGAAATTGTAAAATCATTTATTATTTTGTTTTGAAATATTTTTAAATATTATTTTTCTTTTAATATATATAAAAAAAGCATTTTGTTAGAGATGCTGGTTTGTATTCAAATAAACTCTAGTAAAGAAAGTAATAGTAGTTAAATAATTTAAAAGATACAGATTGAGTTACATTAGATACAGTATCTAAATAATGACATTAATTAATAACAATATAAATTGTTTAATATGGGACACTCATTTATTTATTTGTCTCTCTTTTCTTTCTATATGTGTATCAATCACTTCAATTAATATACTGCATTTTCATAATATATATATATTAAAAAATGTTTTAAGTAAAACAACGTAATGGAAAGCTAAACAGGGAATAAGAACACATGTTATTTTTAAGAGTACCTTATTTAAATAACTAAAGAAATGGAAATTATTTAAAAGCATTCTAGAAGAAAAGTTTATTAAAATGCTTATTTAAAACCATGTGAATTAATACATAGTGTGTGTCTATGTGTGGGTTCTAACAAACAAATCAATAATTTATCAAGGATAATAATAATTATTATTTAGCAAGTGGAATAATTATAAGTTTTAAAAGAATGTTGGAAATGTTTAACTTACTATGTGAATTAATATGTTATGCATCTATATATGTGTGTCCCAACAAGTTAATAAATAAATTTACAAAGGATTATAACTTCAAATGGAATAATTATGAATTTGAGTTAACCATTAATCATTTTAAAAAGATAAATAATTGTTACTCAACATGAACTACAATGTGGATCTTGTTGTAAATGATTAAGGGTTATTTTACTAAATACATTAGATACTTTTATAAGAAGCAATCTCTTTGGAATTATTATATTTTAAAATATCACCATTTCATGGATTTTCTTTGTGGATTTTCTTCATGTGAAGAGAATAAAAAGTGATTTAAAGACTGGAGAGTCATTGTGTATAAACATTGATTAGGGTCCATGCAGGTTGTTTACTTTATATATGTAAGTATTATTTGTATTAATATTGCTATTTTTTAAAATATCACCTAATGTATATATGTGTGTAAGTAAACATATAAATTAACCAAAAGAAACTTTAATAATTAATTTTAGTTTCATATTTAAATAATTATAATAAATTTTCATTTAATAATTTGTTTTGGTTTGTTGATAAGTGATCAGTAGGCAAATTGTCTCACAGTAATTATATTTGATTAAAAAAACAGGCTTAATATTAATTCTAGTGAAACAAATTATAATTTCTTATATGTGTTATATATATATTGAAACTGTAAATATCATCTCATCTATTTACATGTCACCTAGTGCTAATGTCAGTAGTACTAGTATGGGTTTGAACCCAATCATATATGTTAACTGACACCTGTATTGCTTGAGGCAGTAATAAATGTAGAATTTATAATCAATATTTATAATCAATATTATAATTTTTATCTGATTCATATTTCATTAATTTAAATTAAAACTAACCTCTTTATTATAGTCATTTATTATATATTTGTACAAAAGTATATTTTGTAAAATTATTCTATAAATTTCTTATTAAATGCAAGTGTTAAGAGCCATCCTATTATAAAATTTCTTATTTATAGAATATAACAAATTTCTCAAATTTTGTGAGTAAAGTTTTTTTTTTTATTTATTTAATTTTCATTACAAATCTCAAATTAAATAGGCTTTGTTTAATATGATGGCTTGTGAAATTTAATTAAGATGAAAATCAGATTTGTGTTATTGTTTTTTTTTATTTAGAAAATAAACCCTTGGGGCAGGTTTTGATGCAGGATTGTAGATTTCCTGCCCAGGCAAAAGCTGACCACAGAGAAAGTCATCAGAAAATGTCATGCACATTGGATCCTGATAGATAAGTCTGACTCATATAAATAACTAAATTTTGGCTATCAGGATCAGTTAAAGTCTTGTTCACAGAGTGAATATACTTCAAGTCAGTTTTTTTCATCTAAATAATGTTGGAGTAAAAGAAAACTATTCACCTCCTGTACTCTGTCTCCTCCAGCCAATCACAATGCCACTCTAGTGCAGTCAACACTCTGCCCATGATATTAAACTAGTTGAGAAAACCTTGCCTTATTAATGAAGCCTGTCTCCAGCTATATTTTTAGGTAATTCTGTGTGCTGCCAGCCTCTGGTCTTTTAACAATGTTGGTTTTGAATTAATATTAATCTATTATTAGGTTCTACTCATTTATTCGCTCTAAAATATCTATATGTAATGTCTATACAACATTCTTTAAATACATCATTAACTTTATTTTTTTATAAAATTTAACTGTTTTAATCTTATTAGAACTCTATATTGTTTTGATACAGCAATTTATTTATTTTAATGTCAATTTATAATAAGTTGCCAAGCTAAGTACAAAATTCAAAGAGCACATTACAATCCTAGTCATTATTATTTTCTCCAGTCAAGATTGTTGCAAAAGATGTAGATTTTCCATTAAGCAATCAATAGATGAAGGTCATTTAGTTTTGTACATTTATTATTTTGTAAATAATTTAAATGATAGGAATAGTATTAAATATTAAGTTTCCTATTATTCACTAACTAATATTTGATTGTAATCATTTTTCAAAAGAAAATGTAATTTATTAAATTATTTAAGCAAAGTCCATCACATTTTCTTAAACCCAACTTAGCTCTTTAAGAAAATCTATTATAAAAATTTTAAAATTAAATTTTATCAGTATATAGATTGTATATCTCATTTGCACCTGATCTTTAGCACCTAGATATTAATTATCATGCAGAATTTTGTAAAATCTTCCCAAAGGGAATTTTTTTTTTTATATAGGTTTTATTTTAATGTTTTGTTAGATAAATCTCGTTTGCTTAAAAAGTCTAAGCCATGAAAGATTTTAAAGTTTGAATGTGTGGGAAAGCAATCTACTCCTTTAAATTTGATTTTAATTCTCACTGTTTCTTTTATATTATACTTTCTTAAAATTCATTTATTGCCCTGGGTTTTGTGGACATTCCATTACACTAGAGAGCTAACTATTTAAGTCAGGATTGAATTCACATTTGTCTGCACAATATATATATATATATATATATATATATATATATATATATATATATATATATATATATATATATATATGTGTGTGTGTGTGTGTGTGTGTGTATGGTATGGTATTACATACTTTATGATTACAATTATTTATTTGTCATTATTGTTCTTGCTTTGCTACTTAATTCTCAGGACCTGTGGAATTTTAGTTATGACTAATCCAATAATTTTAGTCTCCCATAAAAGTAGATATATTTCCTACTAGGAATTTTCCATTTTCCAGGTACTTCCATTAACATGTGCATGGGCACACATGGATAAACCATCCCAGCACATCAACTTTTATTGTTATGCAGAGATATGTTATGGTCAGCAGGCCAGCATGGTCTCTCATTCATTGACTTCTCCTAGCAAAGCCTCTTTGAAAATTGTAAATCATCTTATGTGTTGTTTTATTTTGGCCATAATGTTATACCACCTTTAACATTATTTAGTTATTCTTAATTTATAAACCTGAACTGCTCTCTCTACTATGATGAAATGTCTCTAATTAGCCAGTCCAGTTAATTAATTAATCACATATCATATAGAATTGTTATTTACGTAAGGTAAATGTTGGTTTTCCTACATTCATAACTTACAAACTTTTTAAATGTAATAATGGTCTAACACAACCCATTCATCTTCAGTTGTCTATATATGTGTATGGAGAAAAAAAATAGTTTTATTTTCTTCAATTTATAAGTTTATTGAGGGCTAAAATGATGGATTATTACTAATTTATACTTGACAGACCGCTTAACCAATTGTTTATATTTAGTAAAGAAATGTATTTTTTGGCTCTATCAAAATATAATTAGTGTTATAAATGGATTGCAGTTGCTTGCTAAATTGACTTGCAGTAACATTTATTAATTACAATATTATCTGATTTACTTAATGAATTTTAAATTACTATAATTGAGAATCCAATATGTATAATCAAGTTGTGTAGACAAACATTGATGTATATTATATGATTACACTTATATGTATAATAAATATATATATATATATATTATATTAGTACTTTAAAATCTCAGTTTGTTATTATTCTGAATCTCTAACAAATTCCTATTACTAATTATAAGATTTTATGGGTTTAAACTCAGTCCTTTTGTCATGTTGCTACAAATTTTTTTTATTATTACAATTCAAATCAATCAAATCTTCAACTTATTTACATTATCAATCAATGTCAGGTATACTCCACACCATTCTGTAATTGTAATAAATTTAGATAGGTATTAATTAATAAAATGTAAATCTGTTGTATTAAGTCGCATGTGAACCCTGAACTCTAGCTGGAATGGAGTAAAAATGAAACTTGCTAGTATCATCAAAAGCATTGTTCATGTAGTCATAGACCCTGGAGCACTAGTAAACAGGTTGATATTTGGTATTGTTCCTGACTTATATATCTTGCACATACTAGAGTGACATACATTTGCTTGGATTTTAGGTCTTGTTGAATGAACATACGATTTTGACTGGTACAATATATATATATATATATATATATATTGTCCATTGGGGACAAATAAATGAATATTTTCATTGTGTATTTAAAATTGTATAATGTCTTCACACAATTTTATAGTTCAAGTAGGTGTAATATATTATAATACATTGATTTAAATTATTAAAGCATATTAATTCATGTCTTATCATTAATTTTGTAAATAAAATTATTATTATATTTGAATTAGTAGTCTTATTTAAATTAATAGATATATGATATTGTAATCATAATTTAAAGTCTCATTGCAAACATAAACATATAAAATTTAATTAAGAAATTATATTAAATGTGTTATTTAAGAATGAATACCAATATAAACTATTAATTAATATATCTCTTATAACTTTCAAATACATTATTTTATATTGTGTATATAATATTGGCATCCAGTTGGGTTGATATTTATTTAGTATGAAAATATTATTAATTAATGTTATAATTTTAATCATTATAGATTTTGTATTATTTTATTAGTAGAGCTTAAATAAATCTATTACTTAAATTTATTTTATTACAGATTTGTTTTGTTCAATTTGTGCAGTTCTATTAAGTTTAGGTAGCCTATTAATATTGGTACAAATTTGGTATTGTACAATTAATGCTATTACAGATTTTAACTTTATATAATTCACAGACCATATAAGAGTTAATATTTCTATATAATCAATTTATTTTGTAATAGATTTTAGTATTCATATATGTTGGCATTTTGTTATAATAAATGGATTAATTAAATGTTTCTTCATTTAGTACTATTACTAATTTGGTGTCCAAAGTTTGGGCACATAACAGAGTCTCTTTCTTTTGCTCATTTCCGTATTGTTACAATATATATATATATTGAGAAATAGAAAAAAAATATAGATGATTTTTTTAAAATAATTTATTCAGTAGATAAATAATAAACTTCCTATGTTTTATATAATTAATTTATTATTTTTGTAGTTAGATTTTCATATTTACAAGTCAATTTAAGTTTAATCAGTAATAAAATGATTGTTAACTTACATGAATATTTTATTATACCTACTATATATAAAAAATAAAAATATGTCTGTCTATTTGTATCTTTACAACGCAGAAACTAATAGATCAAGATTAATGGGGTTTTTTCACATATAGCTCAAATCTAGATAAGGTTTCAGGTTATTTAAAGTTAGAAGTTTTAACAGCAGGAATAGTTTTATGGCCAACAAACTGTTATGTCTCGTACTATAAATGAACTGATTTTTTTCATGTATACAAGCAAAGCTCATTATTTATAAACTTTAGTGATTTTTACTGCCTACCCTTTAGGGAATTTGAAGTTATTTATTTGTTTTATTTATTTTATATACTTACTTTTTTTAAATAATATTAGTATACACCATACACAATCTGGAAAATATGATTTTTCAGAAGAAAACAAAAACTTGTAAAAATTTACATGTAATTGGTATATATTATGCATAAATGAATCTTTTAAAACTTTATTGCCTTTCGCAATATATTATCAAGATACATTCAATTTACTTTTTTTTTTTTTCATTTACTTTTTTTGAAATAAATGAATGTGGGTTATGTGCAATTTGAAAGCACAGAAAATATACTTTTTAGTAATAAAACTTTTATCTTATAATATGAGTAGTGTAGTGGTACATTAATTTTGATTTTTTTTATTAATAAGATTTTAAGGAATTTAATTTTATTGCATTATTAACGGTGTGTGTCTATACTTATATAGTTAAAATATGTATTTACAAGTAATAATACGTTGAATAGTGGGGTTATAATATTAACGTTTTTAAATGTAGATTTGATTAAAATGAAGTTATTACATTTTTTTGATAGATTGTTAAACATAGTATTTTCCCATGTTAACTGATACTGGGTTGTGTTAAATGTGATTACACATGTAAAATAATTATAACAGAACACTTTTAATGTGTATATGTAGTAACTAAATATTTTAATAGCATAGTTATATGTCATATGCTATTTATTTGTTATATATAATGTAGCTGCAGAAAGAAGTTTGTTGTTAAATGAAACAAGCTCTTTTATTTCTTTTTGAATCTTTAATTACATGAACTAAGCAAGTCAAATTCCTAATGTTATTCCCATACATTATTGTCTTTGCAACTGTTATTATTATACAATTATTTGTATAAACAACAAACATGGATTGTTTGCTCAATAACATGCATCTGGCAATGGTGAGATTATTGGCATTTGATAATGAGATTAAAATGAAGGAAGATTACATAAAGTGAAAGAAATGTCTATTATTAAATTAATGATTGTTGAAATTTGTGAAATTAGAAGAAAAGATGAAGATGCAATTCTGGTAGATCATTTTCAAGAGAATAAAGATAACATAAATTAAAAAAAAGAACTGTCTAATATTAAATGATTTTTTGTTGAGCTTTGTAAAGTTAGAAGAAAAGATAAAAATACAATTGAGTATGAAAAATAAACATGTATTTTACTGTAAAGACAAAATTTTGGAAGCACAAATTGAGGGAGTTTTATTATAAATAAAAAGAGAAAGAACAACATTATGAAGATTGATGATTTATCAATCTTTGTGAAAAGATAAGTTTTCTAATTAAGAGAAGATATCAAATGCAGATAAGGTATTATTGAAAAAATGAAAATGCTATGGATAAATTTGGCTATAGTAACAGAAATGACAGAAGACACAGACTTACAGACTGCACAGAAAAACTTATACATTATGAATTGTTTGTTTACAAAAATACTAAATGGAAATAGGAAAAAATCCAAATTTAAAATACAGTAGAATTAGATTATATTGTGACTGAAAGAAATATGTATTTCAAGAAGTTTAGTGTTCTTAATAGATTCAGTATGGAAAATGATCATAGATTATTGAAATGTAAGATATGAGTTATTGTAAAACTAAAGAGATAAAAATTAAGAAAAGATTTTATTAGCAGATGATAAACAGTTCAATAAATAAAATTAGTAATAATATTAAAATACAGACAGATTTGAATAATTAATAAAAAGATAATTAATATCCCACTAAGAACTGCAACAAAGATATTTGCATAAATAAATAATACATCAATAAATTTTTAACTGTAACAGGATAATATATGAAGAAATGAAAGGATATAAAATGTTTTAAAATGATCTATAAAGAGAAATTAAATATCTGAAATTTTGTAAAATATTATGAAAAAGAATTAATAATAATATAATGAAATATATCCATAAACTGGCAAGAAAAGCTATAGAAAAAAATAAAAATTTTAAACATATAAAACAATTATTTCAGCTATTTAAATAATCTAAGTGTTACTAAAGAGAGAATGACATCATGAAATGTTTAAAAGAGTTGTAAAAAGGATTATGAATAATGAATAAAATCAATGTAAGCATTACAATTATTATAGCTTCTTATTTATCAAGAATTTTAATTAAAGAGATTGGATATGTATTTCAATATATGAAGAAAAAAAAGTTTTAGGAAATGATAGCATTATTAGTGATATATTTAAAATCCAGGTGAAGAAATAAAAAAATTGTTTGCACAACTGTTCAAAACATTTAACATGATTTAAAAGTAATTTTAGCCTAGTAGATTATACTCAAACATTATGAAGTTATATCAAGCATCAATGAATAAGAATTACTATTGGGTTTTGAAGCATTTCTAAAATGATGAAAGATTTGAATCATCAAAATATGGACTCAGAATATTATCATACTCTGAAAATTATTTATCAAATGTATATGAGTTTAGGATAAGGTGATTTCACATCTCCAAATCTTTTTACAGCAGTTTTACAATTATTTTATGCTTTAAAATAGAAACTAAGAGTGAAAAAATATAAGGAGAATATTTAAGTCATCTAAATTTTGCAAAAATTGTAGTTGTTTTTGCAAATAAGGTTTATAGCTTCAGGAAATATTGTGAATTATCAGATGAAAGTATGAAAATAGATCTAAACATAAATACAAAAGACTAAAATAATGTTCAATAAATTTTCTCAGAAAAATAATATAAAAATTGATAAATTATGAATTAAAAGATATTAACAACTACAATTACTAGATTGTATTATTTTCACACATGAAAATGTAATGAATAAAATTAATTATAGAAATAATTTAATATTAAAAAAGGATATACTATATATTTGCAAAGAAAAGTTTTTAGTAGATATATTTTATTAGTTCTTACTTATAAATCTTACATTTAATAAAAGTGCATAGAGATTTTAAAACATTCACTAAAAAAAAAAAATAAAGATTCAAAATTGTAATGCTTGGGTAAGAAAAAAATAGGTATTATTGATTATGAAAAATTGTGGGACTGGAATGGAAATAAAATATTAATATTACTAGAAGAGATAATAATACATGGTTAATTAGTTTTCAACTTGATTCTAAGGGATTACAAATGATCTAAAAGATATATGTTAGTTGGATAAAATAAGGAAGATTGTTGGTTTGATATAAAAAAGAGAAACTATAGAATGGAGAAACTGAATTAAAGATGGGAAGATTTTTATTCTGCTGTGGAATAATAATAGTTGAAGTGGTAATGTGAGAATATTTAAAACTATATTTATTTATGGTCTACACATGATTTACATAATTAGAAATATTTTTTATTATATACCTAATTGATAATTGTACTTTATATCTTTTAATTTTAAATTCTGATTTTTTTTATATTTCTTATATAATAGAATCTATTTTATGCAAGAACTGACATTTGTTTTGGAAGGTTATAACAGACCACAAAAATATGGATACATTTTCAAAGCCTGCTATCTGTAGATTCAAATCCAGATTAAATGATTTGATAATTTCTTCATGTTTTAATAACCTTATAACTTTTTTAAGAAAGTAAGCTCACAGGCCATTGAATTAATCGTCTAATTATTAATCAGTAAAGAAATACTTTAAATATTTTTCTAAAGAATAAAACAGTGAAGGTTAATTGTAATATGTTACCATCCTATTTTCAGAGTGCCTGATAAGTGGTGCTTCCTTAATCACTGTTTTTTTTTTCAGAAAATACTGGAGAGGATTTCCTCCTCATCTGAAAACTGAAGTATCCTAATTAATAGTTGCATTACTTTCAGAACTTTTATGATAATTTTTACAATGTTGTTAAATCTATAATTGCTTTAGTATATAATAATTATTTAATTTATAAACTTTAAATTTAATTTACAAATTCTTTAACTAATTATAGAGATTTGAACTCAGACTTTCAAACCCCTTCACTATCGATACTATCTCTTACTACTGATACACATGACCCCACAATGCAGAAAAGATAAATAATCACCAATATGTGTACTTCATGCTAAACCAGCACTCATCAGTTGGTCCAGACTACGATCTCCCATACATATATATATATATATATATATATATATATACATATATATATATATATAATCAGTGCTCAGCTTATATTAAAATAGCAAATCCTTATACTTTAATGGACAGACTTTAAACCATTCCAACCTCCAAATCTTCAGCTATCCATGCCATTGAAAATCTGATGATGGAATTCCCTAATTCCATGCTGATGCCAATATTGTTGTCATTCTCATATTGACCTCAAGTCACTCTGACCCTTCATATATAGGACACTATCCATTTAAATACATAGAAGATGTATGGGCAGAATGTGGATCAATATGTAAGATTTAAAATATCAAGCACTCTTATACCTGGAGCCTAATTGTAAATATAGGGGGATTTCCTAATTGTAAATGTAGAAGAAAGTCTGAGTTCAAATCCCCTACATTTACAATTAGGCTCCAGGTAAAAGAGTGTCTGGTATTTCAAATATTACATATTAAGCTTGCATTCTGCCCATTTTTTATGTATTTAAATGAATACTGTCCTATACATGAGGGGTCAGAGTGACCTAGGGTCAATATGGGTATGACAACAATATTGGAATCAGCATGGGATTTGTGAATTCTATCATCAGATTTTTAATGGTATGGATGTCTGAAGAGTTGGAGGTTGGAGTGGATTGAAGCCTGTCCATTAAAGTATAAGGATTTTTTTATCTTAAACTGAGCACTGATTAAATATATGTATAGGAGATGGTAATCTGGACCAACTGATGAGTGCTGTTTTAGCATGAAATATGTATATTGGTGATTATTTATCTTTTCTGGGTGTGTGTGGTCATGTGTATCAGTATATGAGATAGTATGGATAGTGAAGTGGCTTGAAAGTGAATTCAAATCCCTTATATTTACAATTAGGCTCCAGATATAAGAGTGCTTGGTATTTCAAATCTTAAATTTTTTAACTGCAAGTAGCTTAGATCTAAAAAGCTACTTTAATGTAGATCTGACATTTCAGGTTGACTATATTGATTTAATAATGTTTGCCTTTTAAATTTATTACAATTAAAATTTTTGAAAGAAAAGATAAATATAATGTTAGAAACATAACAAATTCAGAGAAGATATAAAAAGGGAAGTGTCAAAATACTAGAAAAATAACACTCTGAAGAAGACAGATGAATAGAAAGTTTGTATTCCAGAGATTGATGTATAAACAGTCTAAAAGATAGTTAAATAGAAACTCAAATAATAAATAGATGCTTTGTGATAAATATAGATTATTGATGATTAAACAGAGATCATTTCCAAAATACTTGATCATTTGTCAAGTAAATATGTCAAATAAAAATAATAATGACCTTTTATTAAATTTTCTTGAGATATTGCCTTTTAGATCTGCCACACTTGAAATTAAATGCACACATTTCTAAATCTTATTTATCCATGACTACCTGTAATAGTTTTATAACTGCTGTACTTTATAAAGCTGCAATTAGAAAATTTGATATATTCTCTATGGCAAAAAAAAATAATGAGGGTCACATGTATTTATAATCAAAAAGTACTGCTTCTTAATATTATATTCCATACATAAATGTTTGCAGAAAAGCAAAATAACAATCAATAATATTTAACATATATCATCAAAACAATTATGAAGATACAAAGGTAATGTAGAAATGATTAAACTTATAGTTAACAACAAGGATGATGATATTTTGATAAGTGATCAAAAAGTGCCAGAATCTTGAAAAATCTTGTACTGAACTCTACGTAACAGGGATACTACATATTACTCTTTTAATAGTATATACTGTGAATAGATAATACAAATTAAAATAATAAAATAAATAATAATTAAAAATTAATTTTAGTATTATTAAAATAAATTCTGTGAAGATTATCTGTTATTGCTAGGCTATCACTTACATTAGATAGGAATTTTATTTGAATGGTAAGATGTGCTCTATACTTTACATTATAATTTTATATGTTAATGTTTTATAAAAAATTATTAGTCATATGTAGGAGATATATAACATCACATTGTTCTCTGGTAAAAAAATAATTTTACTTGTTAGTCTGTGCTATTTGATTATTTTGTGTTAATGTTTGCAATACCCAATACTCTCAATATTATGTTTTACATGAATGTTTTTTTTCTACATTCAGGATTGTCTTAAAGCATATGAATTTTATATTTAATACCTATAGACATATCAGTCAAATTGCTTTAATAAAATATCTATATGTATTAAAAACAATGAAATTAAAAGAAAATAATTGAATGGTTTGTTACTTAGAAATGTGAGGACCGGAAATAATAGCTACAGCGAGGATCCATGGACCTTGAATTCCACTAAGCAATCTGGATTTTACTTTGCATGAGATGATATTTAAAAAATCAACGTTTTAATTTAGAACTATACTTTTAAGAGTAAAATTGCCACATTTTGTTCACATTGCCCTATTTGCAAAGACCGTTGAGTGAAAATTTTATAACAATTAAACATACAATTAAATAATAGACCAGGATTAAAATGATCCTATTTGAAGAAAATATGGTTGAAATAAATTTTGCTTGAATTTAAGTTTAAGTGAAAATAATAATAGCAATAAAATAATTATGAATCTACACACCATATAAAGATTTGCTAATTCTGTATTTAGACTATTAAATGCCCATAAATTTAAATATTTAAAGACATTTTATTTTAAAATAAATCATTGTATTATAAGTAAAATAAAAATTGAAATGTTGTAAAACAAAAATAATTTATGATCACCAAATGATATATAATAAACTAATAATTTTTGCAGAGAATGAGAAGCAGGTGTCTTTAAAAGTTATTGCAGTATTTCTTTGCAAATAAATGAGTCAGAGTAATTTTTGTAACAAATGTTAACTAAAAGATAATTAAAGAAATAAAAAAACATAGTGTAGAGATAAGAACATATTCTATGTATGCATCCTTGGAAATTAAAATAGTCATTCGAGATACTATGATCTTTCCAAAAATCACCATTAGAGAAGAGGTGAAGATAAATACATTCATCACGATTACCAATTACTAAATGGTTAAACTGCTGAATATTGATTTACTTAATGTTGTTAGTTGGCTAAATATATTGGTTATTATTTTCTTTTCATTTTGCCCCACTGTTTACAGTTTTATATAATGAGTACTGAGAATTCTTCTATTTCTAGAAATATAATCACGTAATTATTTATCAATACTTTTTTATATTAGAAATTGTTTTGGTTATATATATTTCAAATAGTTTACTTATAATAAAATAAATTTCTGATTTTGATTAGTTCCCAAAGCACTTTAAAATCACTTTGAATCTATGACCTTTGGGTTTATAATTGAGTGTTTAAATAAGAAACATAATTTTTTTTTCAATCAAAATAAGATTAGTCTTTAATAAAAATTCAATATAAATTAGCAGGATACTAAAATTTTCACATATATCTGCTGGCATAATCTAGAAGTCATGCAGATAGATTAAAAAGTTGCTTTTCGGAAAGATAAAAATGTACCGTTTCCTAATGTAAATAAAAGCCATTATCAGTAATAAAATTATTTATATAAAATCAATAAATACTATTTACAAGCAAAATATATTAGTTTTTTGCTAAGAAAAAAATTTCTTAAAAAAAGAAGAAGATAACTATATTTAAACAATCATTATTAATAGTAATATATCTACAGATCTACCTCAACATAAATATAGAATTAATAATGTAATTTTATGTTGATGTGTGTTTAAGGACTCATGGTACAATGGTTACACTCTATGTTTTTTATGTCCAAGACATAAAGTCTTAATCTAATCAGGATAAAGCATGAAAATTTTTTTTAGATTCCAAAATTTTTTGAATGTTTTTATTAATTAGTCAACCTATAGTCAAACCAAATAAGCGCACAACAATATATATATATAATTTAAATAATACTTTGAGTGCCATTTGAAAATTATAATTGAGTTTGTAATGTTATAATTGTTTATTTATTAATCTGTATTCAGAACAGGTTATATTTAGTCTTTGAAAAAGTTTATTTAAACTTTTTTGTATCAATAATTTCAATCTCTGTGATCAATTTGCAATCTTTAGTGTCTATATAAATATATTGGATTATAAATTCCACCTTTAGTGTTAAAAGTAGGTTGCCTTGATAACTGTTTGAGATTGTTGATTATTATTGATATTAAGATTGTTTAAGTGTTGACTGGTTTAATAAATATTTATAAACCCACTTAATCTTGAGCATTATTTCACTTATTATTTAAGTAAAACTTTGAGTGCAATTTGCAAATTATAATTGTAGTTTGTAATATTATAACTGATCATTAATCTGCATTTAAAACAAAAAATATTTACCTATTTAAGGAGATTTATTAAACTTCTTTGTATCAATAATTTCAATCTCTATAGTCAAGTTGCAATATTTAGTGTCTATAGAAATATATTGACCATAAATAAAGGTGGAATTCCACCTTTATTGTTAAAAGGAGGTTGTCTTGACAACAGTTTGAGATTGTTATTGATATTGGGATTGTCTAATTGTTAATTGATTTTAATGATATATATATATATATATATATATATATATTACATATATATATTATATATATATATATATATATATATATATATTGTAATTATAAATGAAATAATAAATTTAATGGTTTACAAACTATTACAAACAATCCTTAAATCTGCAGAAGTACTTGCAGTTAATTTCTTCAACCTACCTCAACTACCATTAAATTCAAAATCAAAAGTGGAAGCAAACATCATCACTTCAAATTCCATGAATCTCAAATTTTAATGTTAGCAGCTTGTTGATTTATTAAATGCATTTTATTCCTGTTTATGAAAATTGCCTCTTTAATTTTTCTTTTACACTGGTTTCTTCCCTCATGAAGAATTTTTATATTTTCAAAATCAAATTTAAATTTATATTTACATGTTTTTTCGTAATCAAAAAAAAACCGAAGGAGATATTAAAACACCATTATATTTACTTTTTACATGCTTGTATAACAATTCATATTCCTTCAATCTTTTCTCAATACTGCACCTAGATTCACCTACATATGATAGCATACAATCATAAAAAATTTGATATATGACATTACTTTTCTGCTTGACAGGTATGACATCCTTAGAATTATTGACTAATTTATTAATATTGTTTGGAACGTAGAATGAAACATTAAACACATTCTTATATAAATCCTTAAAAAAAATTTTCACTTGTGGATTTGAAATAAATGGAATAGATATCCATTGTTTACTATTAATCTTCATTTCCTTTAAATTATTATAACTTTTTTTAAATTGATATAAAGTATTGTTTATTTGTTCCATTTTATAAACAACACCAAGCAATTCCTTGGCATCATATTTGCCAAGGAATTGCTTGGTGTTGGTTATAAAATGGAACAAATAAACAATATTTGCCAAGGAATTGCTTGGTGTTGGTTATAAAATGGAACAAATAAACAATACTTTATGTCAATTTTTGGTGTTGGTTATAAAATGGAACAAATAAACAATACTTTATGTCAATTTAAAAAAGTTATAATAATTTAAAGGAAATGAAAATTAATAGTAAACAATGAATATCTATTTCATTTATTTCAAATCCACAAGTGAAAATTTTTTTAAGGATTTATATAAGAATGTGTTTAATGTTTCATTCTATGTTCCAAACAATATTAATAAATTAGTCAATAATTCTAAGAATGTCATACCTGTCAAGCAGAAAAGTAATGTCATATATCAAATTTTTTGTGATTGTATGCTATCATATATAGGTGAATCTAGGTGCAGTATTGAGAAAAGATTGAAGGAGCATGAATTGTTATACAAGCATGTAAAAAGTAAAAATAATGGTGATTTAATATCTCCTTCAGTTTTCTTTGATCACGAAAAAACATGCAAATATAAATTTAAATTTGATTTTGAAAATGTAAAAATTTTTCATGAGAAGAGAAACCATTGTAAAAGAAAATTAAAAAAGCAATTTTTATAAACAGGAATAAAATGCATTTAATAAATTGACAAGCTGCTAACATTAAAATACGAGATTCATGGAATTTGAAGTGATGACGTTTGCTTCTACTTTTGAATTTGAATTTAATGGCCGCTGAGGCAGGTTGAAGAAATTAACCAAAAGTACTTCTGTGGATTTAAGGATTGTTTGTAATAGTTTGTAAACTGTTAAATTTATTATTTCATTTATAATTACAATTTTGTTTTTAATTAACAAACATTTTATTTATTTTACATATATATAATTGAAACCTCTAAATATTTTATCACTTAGAAATTAACAAACTTAATGAAAAGAACTTGCTCCACCACTAATTTTCTTTAGTTGAAGTATCTACTAAAAATGTTTTGACACTGTTTTAGTTATTTTCAAAGATTTTATCTATGCTTATCCTAATGCTTAATACATAATGATGTGATTAGTTTAATGACAGAATGCATGCAATTATGTTAAAGAAAAAATAATAATTACAATTGAAGGAAGAAGAAATGAGCTAGGAGTCCAACTATAAAATATTGTTTTATTATAATTTAAGTGATTTGTATAATGAGGATTGGATATTTATATAACAAAAATTTATTGTTATTCATTATAAATTAGAAAACTTCACAAATGATACATGCTTTTTTTTTTTAACATTTTTATTATAAGTAAAAAAAGTTTAATCAAATAAGATGAATTAGGAGAATGAAGAAAAGATATTTTTTTATTACACAAAATATTAAAAATTATATTTTGCTTGAAAAATTTTTACAATTGTTTTTCTTCATTCATATTAATTTTAAATTATAAAATTCAATTACTTGTACAGTTATTCTACTATCAATTCTAATTGCTTGATTTGATCCCTTCATTTCTCTAGGGACATTTAAATCAGTCAACATGATGTCATAAAAATATAAATAGACTAAAATTAATGCATTGTATTCACTAATAAAAAAAAATGAATTGTTCAAAAAAAAAAAAAAATTAAAAATTTGAATATTGAAAAGTATATACAATTCAAATATATTAACAATTGTATATGATATATAAAAAAATCATACTTTTAATTCTAAATTTAAAATGTATGTACAATAATTTAAAAAGTTTAAAAAAGTAAATGCAGCAGTTTTTTAATATCAAACCATTATTTCTTGAGTACTATACTAATTTTTCAACCACCTACATAATCCAGAAACAAAGAAATTATGATTTTATACTAAAAGTTTATTTTCAATAACAAATGAAATAGATAAATTTTATGTAATGGCAACTTATAATATTAGATTGCTAAATTTTAAGAATTGAACTATTAGAGCAAATTTATTATAATTCATATTTTTCTATTAAAATATACCTAAAGATAAAGAAAAAGTTATTGGAAGATTACATGTATTGTACTGGTCAAATATATTTTCCACCTAACATGACCTGAACCCATGAAACCTGAGTTCAAACCAAGTCAAAACAAAGAATTATATCAAAGACCAAACTGAATTCGAACCCAATTCATAAGCTCAGATCAACCTAATGGACAATGCATATTGATGGCACATGAGACTATGCACCATGATCTAGCTCAATGGATGTGATGATTACTGAGACCACTTATCTGACTCTAACTAATGTATGATAAAACTACTACAGATATTTCTGAATAAATTCATATATATATATATATTTGGGTTGCCAATACTAACAGTGAGAATGAATATTTAAAACTAATTAATAAATAATAAACAATCAAACCAAGTATGTATATAAAATATTTAATAATAAGCAAATATTTGTTCAAATATTTGTGATGAGTATTATAAATTATCTCTAGTCTTTGGAGGGTGAATTATAATGTACAATAAATAATGGCAGTCATACTCATATGCCAATAATTAATACATAAGTATTTAAAAAATATATTTATCTGTGCCTCAACAAAGTAGGCAAGTGTAAATAATGATACTGCCAAACAAATTACATATATTACTCGTTATTTGATATTTTATTTGGAAAAGAAAATATGATTCTAATTTTAAGTAAGAAGGAGGTGAGAGTTATTTTTCACACATCCATAAATCAATTCATGAACAGCATAATAAATACGTAGGATATAACTTCAATACTTAACGAAGAAAATTATTTAAATTATTGATAAATATAAAATTGTTTGATTTTAATGAAATCAATTCATTACAATTTATAAAGCAAAAGAGCAAGCCTTTATTTGAACTAAGAAATAAAATGGTACTAATGTATTACGAACAGCAAAATGAATATGAAATAAAATGTTTTGTCAGTGATTCAAGTAGTAAAAGGGTGGCTTGTATTCAACAAGTCCTTTATGCCCTATAAATGATCCATGGAACATGGAGAAAGCCAGATCAGGATACAGCTGCAAACCTTTGGTGTTCCAATATAGTGACGAGCGAGGGAGAAAGTGATTTCTTCCTATATATTAAAATATCAATAATATTACCAAAATGACAAACCCAAGAAGCAGGAGGATGGCTCACATTAGCAATGTTATGAATGGTGATGATATAGTAATCATCATATTTGATTAATAAAGCCCAAATTATATAATAACTTCTTAACATAATTATATGATCATATCAAATTAGAATCAAACTTATTTGGAGCAAATGTGCTTAAATGCAATTATATAATTATAATAATAATTACCCATTATTATGCCCTTCCAGAATACAAATATAAAATACAAGATTTAAATTAAAATATGTTGATTTTCTTTCTTTATTAACCTTTCGTAAAACATTAATAAATGTGATCAATATGAATAGATAATTTTGTATAAGTTAAATAAAATAGTCAGAAGGATAGGTTATAAAATGAGCTAATAATACTTTTCAGCTGTTGGTAAAATCATAGTAGACATTAAATAAATTCTTCAACTCAATAATTACTAGAACCACATTAATTTAGTTCTAATAGGCAATAATTAAGCTATAAGATTTAAAGGAATACTATTTTCTTAAGGTAAGTTTAAATGAAAGAGATTATTATCGAGTTGAAAGTATTATTGGCATATTATCATAAATAAATGATATTAATAATCATTCAAATAAATATAATTAAAATTAGTTAAAACAAATGGCCATAGTAAGAGAAAGAAAGTTAACTAGGTATTAATTTTAAGATTAGAAATAATAGAATAGAGAATTACTATAACAACTTTTAACACATTATAAAGTGAATAGAAAAATTTTTAGACAGTAGCTAACTTAAATTATGATCTGAGATAGAGTTCATGAATAGACCAGAAGTTTGCAGTTTATAAAGTAAAAAGGGTTATCACTCCTTCCATGGCTCGCTCATTGATTCATAATGACAGAGTCCAGTTGGGTTTAGGAGACAACATAGGCATGCACTTGATTCATGTGAATTTCATTTATGAATTAATTTCCTTCCATATTTTGGCAGCTTATGATTGATATTGAAAAGTTCTGTTCAGCAGCAACATTTTGAAGATTTGTGAAGAACTTTGGGGTCCAGCAATCAGATCCCCAAAGTTAGTCACATACCATGCTGAAAATACTATTAAAAATCAAAATTGAAAAGGACATAGTTTCTGGTGGCAAATCCTTCTAATTTAATAATAATGGCTCCTATAGAAACTTTTCCAGAGTATATATATCCTTTCCTATGGTTTCCCGCCCATTCTGATTTTGATACCATCAGGCTAAAGGTTTTACATGATTACAAACTAAAATTTTCTCTAATTGATTTTACATCCATTCCTTTGATAAAACTTTCAAATCCATTAACTTTGAATTCATTTTCTATTTAGAAAATGAATTTGTAAAATCTGAACAAACAATTTTAATTAGCACCATCCTTAAAGTTTTAACTGATCATTTGAATTAATTAATAAAAGATTCCCTATTGTCTTTGGGAAAGAGCAGTCTGAAAGCTTATCGAAAGAATGTAACTTTTAATCACGTAAATTTGAACAAAATGATAAAATATAAAATAAAACATTCCAATGTAATCAAACTTTATAACTAATATATTTTTAACTATTTACAAATATATACTTACAATCTTCATAATTAATATATATATTTTTTATGAATATTTCATCATGAGGTAATTAATCTCAATAATGTTTTAAACAATAGCTTCAGTTTTAATTAAAGTTAATAAGTCAATTATTTTATATAGTGCGATGTTTTTTATAAACAATAATATTTAAACAGCATTAAACTGTTCTGTCTTTTCAAAAGACTTTATCATGTGGTTGAAGTGTTAGTATTCATTCATTTTATATTTAAAATCTAAAGCGCATGTGCAACAGTTCAATTCTGTTTAAATGTTATTAAAGTTAATGTATATTGAAGATAGTATAAAGTCTCATTACATTCGGAAAAATTCACTGTTAGTGACAGGGTTTGAACTAGATTAAAGATGGGATCTTATAAAGCTCAGATCGAAATTAAATCCAAATGTTTCAGTATATACACATATAAATAAATTTGTCATTGCACTTATTTAAAAAAATATTTATTTTCATTTTATTACATAAACAAAACTGCAGTTTATGCCATAAACTATATTTTATCCACAAAATTTACACAATATAAGTACTATTTCAAATTTCTTATAAATTTCATTCTTGATAACTTTTTATTCAATAAATTTATTCTGTAATGACATTTGTTAAAATTAATATGTATTTAAGTATTCAGCACACTAATATTAAGGTATATTTAATTATCTTTAAATAGTAATAGTAACAAGTCAGATGTCACATGACTCATATATAGCTTGCACTTACAAATATGTAAAATTAAGAGCGTGCTAATAGCTCTAAACAAGCTTTTTTTTTTTTTATTTATGATAAATGCTACTACAAGAGAAGACATTCAAATCAGACCCATAGGTCGAAACCGGTCTGGGGATGGGGACCATTTAAAATAAAACTGATTTGAATGTCTTCTCTTGTAGTAGCATTTATCATAAATAAAAAAAAAAAAAAAGCTTGTTTAGAGCTATTAGCACGCTCTTAATTTTACATATTTATCTTTAAAGTATATTTAGATAGTTATTTTTTACTTCCATATATATATATATCAAAGATTAGTGAAAATGATGAAAGTTATTAGAAAGATTTTGTGTTTTAAGAAAATACACTTGGTAGAATATAGTCTTTTTGCTTATAATAATGAGAGTGTATATTTTAAGGAAGATTATATGTCAGAATGTAATCTAATGACTTTTATAGTAGAAGAATTAGCTGTTTAGCTTTAAAAAAGCTTGATATTTAGTTATTTTCCATATAACTTGTATTGCAAAGCCATAGGCATATCTATTAATATAAAATTAATATATATTTAATGTTTCTAAAGTTAATTAATTTTAATATTGTATTTGATATGAGAAAAATATTTATTTGGATATATAAATGAAACTAAGAAATACTAAATATTTTTTGGATTATAAGAAGAGTGATGCTTAATTCTGAAAAACATAAAGATCCATTACTTGGATTTCAGATTCTTTTAATAATTAGTTCAGTATAACATTAATTTTAATTTGACAGATAATTAAAAATTTTATAGCATGCTTAATCATGAATATCCTGTGGCATTTAATGTCCAATTTTATCAAGTAATATTTCTATGGTACATTGTTTTCACAATATCAATATTACTATTCAATGCTACATTACATTGCAAAATAAAAAATAAAATCAATGTTCATTTAATTGTTCTGCATGTATTATCTTGTATAACCTCTTATAAATGCCAATACACACACACATAATATATATATACTTGAAGCCAGTAATCCTTGAGTGCCCAAATGTGGTCTGGTCAAAGCATCCTATTTGATTTCCAGTTACAATACACACACACACACACACACACATATATATATATATATATATATATTATACCTACTAAAATTTGAGATGTGTTTCAGTATGTGGTAAAATGTCAATCATAATTTGTTTTGATGGTGGATATGATAACTCATGAAATATTGGACTGTGTTGCTATGCTGACAATATCATTGGTATAAAATTGTTTATTATTAATTGTATTGTAAGATTGTAAATTAACTTTATTTATTTTAAGAAAGAAACTAAATACGTGAATAAATAGAACTGAATAGTTTAAACTCATTCTCTCTCTTGTTTTGGCTTTAAACAAATGCACGTATAATTTTTATATGATTTTTTTATAGTTTAATAGTATCTAGTTAACTGAATAAAATGGAGGGATAAGAAGCAACATTATTTTCCTATGAACCACATAGCATGTTGAAAAATTTTTATGGGAACATGACAAACGAAAAATCACTAAAATTACTACATTATGTTATAAATCATCAGAAAATTTTATCTTTTAATATATATATAAAAGAGAGAATGCAAATGTCAGAAGGTTTACAAGAGTCATAGCTTCCTGCCTGTATAATTTTATTACATTGATTGATAGATTTTATCAGTTTAATTTTCCATCATATAATCCTAGATAAAATTAGCATCTATTTATTCATAATATTTTTGTAATAGTACTTACTCATGAAAGAATATCTCTTTATATCATCATCAATATAAACTAGTACTTATATGTGTAATGTTATATAAACCAAATAATTATTATTTGAAAGAATTATTTGTATATATATATATATAACATTCGTGAATATATTATACCTTCCCTGGAACAAGGACATACCATTGGTTTGTAGTTTGAAAAAGACATCAGAAGTGTAATGTCATTTTGGAAATACAGTAGTAAAGACTCTCATTCACGTTGTTTGTTTATATTTATCATTGCTATTGCTATATTCTTTTTTGTCTCTTTCCATTTAAAAATGTATACTTTTTATTGATGAATAGTATATAATTTTAAATGAAATAGTAATCTATAGATTTTTCTACGTTTAAATTTATATCTTGTGGCATAGTAATTATTTTAAAATTTAAAAAATATTCATTTTTTTGTATATTGGTTTTAAATTAACTTCAGATATATCACTTATATTAGAAGTGCAAAAAAGATTTTATCACATTAAGTATTCAATTTATTTTGTTCTTTTAAATTTATATCAACAAATATATATATATATATGTTTATATTGTAATGATCAAATTTGTATATTAACGTAACAAAATCCAAATTCCTGGCAAAATACACCAAAGCCAACTGGATGAGATGGTGAGATCTTGAATCCAAATAAACTTCAACTCATTTACCAGACTCTATGATTTAACACCCTATGAATGACATTTCAAAAGTTACAATCGGTCTCAATTTCTTCAGCAAGCTGGCTCCGAAAAGTGAGAAACATGAGACTCAGGGAAATTAACACTTTAACTAAGGGTTAAATAGACTACTTAACACGCAAATGACTTAACTAAAATAATGCATATCTAATATATAAAAATCATTGGGCAATTTGTATTGGATTGCGATCAAACAAACATGAAACATGATTTATTAAATAATAAATTAAATCCAACAAAAACAAAATGACATTAATTTTAGTGTATTAATATAAGAATTAATGCATGCAGGCGTTACTTAATGGATGAGACTATTATTTATACAGCTCTCTTATCTCAACATATAAAATAGATATGTATGCGTGTTTATGTGGTTATTAAAATCATGACTATAATATTTTAATATGCCAAACCTGTTTTGCAGTGGTTTTCTAATGTTACAAGTTAATAGTCTAACCAAGATAATTACTAAATACAACACTAAGATAGATGTTACATACATATATTAACATGTGAGTGACTAAATATGCTCAAAACAATGCAAATTCAACCTGGTAACCAAAATTAAGCTTTCAGTCTAATGCTGAAAAGTTAATTATCAAAGAGGGAAGAACTGGTTACTTTTTGACTCGCTTATATATATACTATGGTGCTAAATTAAACTAAGAAATAAAGTCACACTCTGAGTGAGTAGTTATTCACAGGCTTCAGCATTGAATGCTCAGTGTCCCTAAAGAAGAATGAAGTAATTTGAACATAAATAGTTCAGGAACTTGGATAGGCTTTAAACATGGTCTGGACTATCATGTTCCAGTTTTAGGATGGCCATACCAAAATTAAGATGGATGGGAGTGGCTGCCACCATATAAACCCATCTGAAAGACACAGCAAGACATTATATACAAGTGTACTTAGTAAAGAGATGCACAACGCATAAGTAAATCCAAATATATATATATAACTTTTTGGGCTGTACCATGTATTATTTTCCATTAAACACCAATATTTCGACAGACTAGCAACCACCATTATCAAGGTTAACTTTTGAAAGAAAAACCATTAAATCTTAAAAAAATAACGTGACTGTGTGTGAGATGAGAAATGAGATTCAAGTTCAGAATTCACAATATGAGGCTTATCAAAATGTTTATTTCCCTCAGTATTTTTACCTATTAATTTTAAGTTAATATTAGATAAAATGAGAGGTTTCCACATATCTGGAATACGTTGTGCTTCATCAACCCTATTTAAACCAATAGATCTCTTTAATATTTCAATTGACTCTCTCATGGTTCTTAAATCATACCTTTCCAAATTAGCAAGTATTTTTGTATTGTCAAAATTAGGTTTGTGACCAGTTTCTAAATAATGGGAAGTAAAAACTGATGTGCTTATTTTTTGATGAAAAGCATTTCTATGTTTCTTAATTCTGACATTAATTCATCTATTAGACTGACCCATATAGCCTCTTGAGCACTGAAAACATGGAATTTCATAAACTCCTTGGTGTTCCAAAAATATTCTGTCTTTAGGTTTACACAAAAAATCACCAATTTTTTTGCTAGTAGATAAAGTAGTCTTTATATTAAAACAAGATAGTCTTCTACTGATTTTATCAGTAACTTTCCTAATGTAAGGCAAAATTACTCTATTAAAAGAGGAATTGTCAATTCTATCCTCTTTTTTCTTTTTAGTATTAATGTTATATAAAGCCCTACATACGATGTTTTTATTATAATTATTAGAAAGCAGAATATTTTTTGTAAGTTCTATTTCTTGAGAAAGATATTCTTTATCAGATAAATTATAAGTTCTAGTGAATAAATTATAATCTTTGGAAATAAACCATGTATTATTTTGCATTACAATTTGATATTTCAATGGACTAGCAACCACCATTATCAAGGTTAACTTTTGAAAAAAAAATTGTTAGATCTCAAACAATAACATGACTCAGTGTGAGATGAGAAATGAAATTTAACTTGAAGTAATTCAGCATTCACAATATGAGGCTTATCAATATGCTTATTTCTCTCAGTTTTTTCATGTATTAATTTTAGGTTAATATTAGATAAATAGAGAGGCCTCCACACAGCTGGAATACATTGTTCTTTGTCAACCCTATTTAAAACAGTAGGTCTTTTTAATATTTCAATTAACTCTCTTATGGTTCTCATATCATATCTTTCCAAATTAGCAATTATTTTTGTATTGTCAAAATCAGCACTGTGACCAATTTCGAAAAAATGGGAAGTAAAAACTGATGTGCTAATTTTTTGATTAAAAGCATTTTTATATTCCTTAATTCTGACATATATTCATCTATTAGACTGACCCATATAGCATCTTGAGTGTTGTGAACATGGAATTTCATAAACTCTTTGGTGTTCCAAAAATATTCTGTCTTTAGGTTTATATAAAAAAGCACCAATTTTTTTTTGGCAGCAGAAAAAGCAGTTTTTATATTAAAACAAAATATTCTTCTATGGATTTATCAGTAACCCCTTAAAAGAGGAATTGCCAATTCCATCCTCTTTTTTTCTTCTTAGTATTAATGTTTTGTAAAGCCTTACATATGATGCATTTATTATAATTACTAGAAAGTAGAATATTTTTTGTAAGTTCTATTTCTTGAGTAAGATATTCTTTATCAGATAAATTAGTCACAGGTCCATTCATTATGGTTAATATTTAATTTTACTATATACTTTTTTTATAAGTAAATTATATGGTGTATACTTTTACTGAGCTTTATCATTTGGCTGAATAGGTGGCAAGTAGCCAAAATAAGTTGAAAATGTGAAGATTATCTACAATTAGTCAGTAAGCAACATCTAACCAAAATAATCTCCTAATTTTTGGAGAACATGTTTTATAAAAAGTTAGGTCTTGTTTTGAAAACAAATAAAATGTTTGTAGTTTAATATAAGTCAATAAAAGGCAAGGTACTGTGATAGAAACAGAATCAGTGTTTCTATCATTTTCACTCTGTTTTTTTCTAACTTTTACTGTCTTTAATTATTTAGATTGGTATTTAAGATTAATCATCATGACCTTCTTATGGCAGCGATCATTTTAAAATTAAATGTAACAATAAAAATGCATACACATTTAATAATTATTATTTTTTAATTATAAGCATAGCAATAAATTTTTGACTCCTAACTTTTTCTCATTATTTTTTATATATGAATATTCAAGATATATAAAATCTTTAGTTCTGTGAAAGCAAAGATAGAGTCAGTTTTCGCAGATGAAAATTCCTTAATTGTTATTCTGTATGTATCAACATCATTTATGTCAAGAATTTTACTTCAAAAATTTTTTTTGTCTTACATTGGTGGTCGAGAGGTCAGCGCGACTGCCTTGTACTTGCAGGCAGTTGCCCGGGTTGCGGGTTCGCGTCCCGGCCGATGCTATGACACTTATAAAAAATTTATTTTGCTTGCACAACATTTATTTAGAGATTCTATCATCTCATTACAACTAATGAAAAAAGATCTAGTAAATATAAAAAGTCTTTCATCTTTTAAAATCTTATTAATTTGCTTTGCCTGGATAATCATTTATTTAAGCACTAGAAATAATGACAAAATAGTAGTAGTATTTATAAAGTCAAGAGTTTTAATTTTTTCTTGATATAAGTCCATAAAATGTATAAACACTACTCTATTTTGGATCTCAAAATATATACAAAGTATAAAACTTATGGATAAAGACTTCTTACAGTTTGAGATTGGTACAGCTAATTTTATTGAAACTTGGCTTACAGAATAAAAGTTTATTAAATGACTAGTAAGTTTTTTTAATGACGGTTTAGGGAACAAAAGATGATTAGTATATAATCTATTGACTTCTAAATTGATATTTTATATTCTTGGAAGCCCTATATAACATATAAATTAATTATTACAAATATTGTTTTAATAAAATAAAGTCATTATTTATATAAAAAAACCATCATTACAATTATATTATTATAATAGATATAAATTATTGTTAAATGATATAGATACAATGTTTTGAGGTTAACTCATTGCGACAGATTAAATATAATTAAATAATCCTCTAGTCTCAACACAAATATATAACAATTGCAGTAAATTAATCTCAAAACATTGCTTATAATTATTTAGCACTATAAATTGTTATTTATCATACACACATATATATGATAAATACGGTATTATTTTTAACTTTATATATAATTTCCAGTCTTGACTGGTGTATTAAACACTTCTACTTTACTAGATTGGTCAGCTAATCTAGTGAAGTACAGGTGGAAAAATGTTCATCAATAAAAAATTAGAATTTATATATATATATTTGAAGGTAGAGCAGAATTGGATTATATTTTTACTAATAGGAAATACATATTTCAAGATTGTAATGTTCTTAATAAATTTAACACAGGAAGTGATCATCGATTAGTAAGGTGTAAGATACGTGTTAATGTGAAACTAGAGGGACATAAATTATTAAGAAAAACAATATTTACAGTTGATATTCCTAATCTTCAGAAACATTCTAATGAATTTAAATTAGAACTTAGAAATCGATTTCAAGTATTAGTAGATTTTGAGCATAATTCAGATTTGAATGAAATTAATATGAAAATAACTGATACACTTTTAAAAACTGCAACGAAGATAGCTGGTAGAAAAAAGCAGCAATTGACCAATAAAATTTCTACTGAGACTAGAGAATTTATGAAGAAAAGAAGGAATATGAAGATATACAAAAATGATGCATTAAAAAGAATTGAATATCTCGAATTTTGTAAAATGGTGCTGAAAAGAGTTGAGAATGATATAAGAAAGTATAATTGTGAACTAGCAAGGAAAGCTGTAGAAGAAAATAAAAGTCTTAAGAATGTAAAACAACATTTTGGTATTGGTAGGAAATTTATATCTGCAATAAGAAAAAAAGATTGAATTGTTACTAAAAAGAGAGATGACATCATGAAATTGGTAGAAGATTTTTATCAAGAATTATATAGTAATAAAGAACAAGTACCTCCTATATCTATTCCATCTTCCGAATTGCCCAGAATTTTAAATGAAGAAGTGAGACATGCAATTAAATGTATGAAGAAGGGAAAGGCTCCAGATAATGATGGAATTATAATTGATATATTAAAAGAAGCAGGAGAAGAAATAGAAAATTTTTTAGCAAAGTTATATACCAAATGTCTAAATGATAAAGATGTACCGGATGATTGGAAGAATGCAGTAATAATATTAATATTTAAAAAAGGTGATAAAGAAGATATTAGAAATTACAGACCTATTAGCATTTTATCAGTTTTATATAAAATTTTTACCAAGATAATTACAACTCGTCTACAGAGAACATTGGATTTCCACCAACCAAGAGTACAAGCTGGATTTAAAAGTGGTTTTAGTACAATAGATCATATCCAGGTGTTGAGAGAAGTTATAGAAAGGTCAAATAAATATGAGTTGTCATTATGTTTTGGATTTGTAGATTATGAAAAGGCATTTGATTCTATAAACATTTCTTCAGTGATTAAAGCATTGGATCATCAAGGTATAGATCCAGGATATTGTTATATTTTGAAGAATATTTATAAAAATGCAACAGCAACAATTAGATTACATAATGATACTTGGAAAGTCAACATTGAGAAAGATGTAAGACAAGGTGACTCCATATCTCCAAAACTTTTTACAGCAGTGCTGCAAGAAGTATTTTGTGGATTAAAATGGGAAACTAAAGGAGTGAAAGTAAATGGAGATTATTTAAGTCATTTAGATTTCGCAGATGATGTAGTTGTTTTTGCAAATAATGCTTCAGAGCTGCAGGATATGTTGCAGGAATTATCAGATGAAAGTAGGAAAGTAGGACTAAAGATAAATGTTAAAAAGACTAAAGTAATGTTTAATCGATTTGCTCAAAATATGAAAATAAAGATTGATTATGATGAATTAGAAGATGTTAACAGTTACAAATATCTTGGTCAGATTATTAATACAGATGGAAACATAATGGAAGAAATTAATCATAGAATTAAACTTGGTTGGAGTGCTTTTGGTAGAAATAACTTGATACTAAAAGGAAATATGCCTATGTGTTTGAAAAGGAAGGTTTTTAATAAATGTGTTTTACCAGTTCTTACTTATGGATCTGAGACTTGGACTCTTAATAGAAGAGCAATACAGAGACTTCAGACCACTCAAAGAAGTATGGAGAGATGTATGTTGGGAGTAACAAGAAGAGATCAAAAACGCAATGTATGGGTAAGAGAACAAACGGGTGTTACTGACCTCATTGAAAAAATTAAAAGATTGAAGTGGAGTTGGGCTGGACATATTGCTAGAAGAGATGATAATAGATGGACAATTGAAATTTTAAACTGGATTCCAAGAGATTGTAAAAGACCCAGAAAGAGACCACATGTGAGATGGATGGATGAAATAAGAAAGTGTGCAGGGGTGATGTGGAGAAGAGAAGCTGAAGATTGAAGAAGATGGATTAAACTTGGAGAGACCTTCATCCTGCAGTGGATTGATAATGGTTGATAATGATGATATATATATATATATATATATATATATATATATATATATATATATATATATATATTATAAAAAAGATTAAAAAAATTGGAAAGAAGATAATGTAAATGGGACTGCACTCATTTAGATAATCCATAATTGTTATGAAGATATTTTCATACGATTCTGTATGCTTTTATTTAAGACAGTCTGTAAGTTTCTTTTAAGATTTATTGAACCTTCTTTAACTTTTTTCAAGATTCATTATATTTACTTTACCTCTTCTGTATTTCAACTTAAAATTTATTTTTTCCTTTTTGAGTTAAGTGAATTTTTGTATCAAAAATAAGTAATGATTCATCAAACATAGCTATTTCATTGCAATAATTTATTTTGGAATAGTATTTTAGGTCAAATTAAAATGATAAAAATACTAAAGTATTAGATCAATTGTTACAAGAGACTCAATGTGATTTTAGGGAATAAAAAAACACTATTGATATAAATTTTGTAGTCAGAAAATTGTAAACAAATGTCAGGAACAAAAGAATGATTTGTATATTGCTTTTATTGATTTGATCAAAGCATTTGATTAAATTAATAAAACATGTCTATGGCATTGCTTAAAATTAGTTGGATGTTAACCAAAATTTATTCATATTATACATCTTCTACATAATGGAATGAGAAGAAGTGTTATCAGTTTGGGAAAAAATAAATATGAGGCAAGTGATATAAAAACTAGTGTTAACAAGGATGGTACTTGCTCCAGCATTATTTCAGTTTTTATGACAATGATCTTTGAAATTATTTAATGGTCACCTAATTAAACTGGGGCCAAGATTTGATACAGATTTAATGGTGGAATTTTTAATTTGACTCACTGAAAAATGAAAACAAACACTTCTAATTGGATTTTGGTTTTATAGTATGTAAATTATTACACTTTTTTCAAGTTCAAAATATGATTTATGAAATGTTCTTAATTGTTGAAAATGCAATATATAAAAACTTTGGTTTATTAATTAATGTGTAAAAGAACTCAAATTCTTTATCAATTAGTATCAGAAAAATCTTAAGCAACTTTTAGCTTGGATGGTTATCAACATGAAATTTTAAATCAGTTTAAATAGCATGGTAGTTTATAAGTAGGAAAGTGGATTTAGTTATTGAGGCACAATACAAACTCTAGCAGATAAAAGTATTTTATCAAAGGAACAGAACTACTGCAAGTTAGCTATGTATAAAACTGTTACTTTACTTTATTTTTCATAAGTAAAACCTGGACACCCTACAAGCATAATACAAAAGCATTAGAAAAGTATCATATAAGAATGCTTTATAAAATTTTGAAAATATGATGGCAAGATCATAAAATCAATGTTCTTTGACCTGCTGAATGTAATACAATTGAGTCCACTATTGTAGAATCATACCTTCAATGGATGAATGTGTGGTGTATTCACCCATGACACAAGTGAAAAAACCACAATTACTTAATCTAAACTAATTTATTAATGAGTATTTATTATACATTATACAAACAAAAATAGAATATTTGCAACTTTAAATGTAATTACATACAGAAAATATGATCACAGGTCTCTATCCCCTTCTCAAATATTGTCTAACAATTACTGCTCATTTAATGGATGGTCCTTTCCACATCTATACAAAATATACTACAAGTTCCTTAAAGTTAAAATATCCTATGAGCCATGTAGCCTTAAACAAATCAAAATAAGATGATGATCTGCTTTAAACATTAATCAGAAATTTTGTACATTCAGATTCTGAAACATCTGGGTTTATTCCCTTGCAGAAACTTTGACTTGTTTACAACAGTAACAGTTACAACCATCATAGCACTTCCATTACAAAAAAAGAAAAAAAAAACACTTAATGCTACAATCCTGAGTTTTTAAAGTCTACCATCTATTTGTTTCCTTATTAGAAATTTTCATTCTTAAATTCCTTTGCATCCACTATTTCATATGATTTTATCTTTTTTCTAATTAGTGCTGATGTTACTCTTCTATTCTTTTCACTCAGTCTGAAAAACCTTTTAATTACACAATCCTATTCATTTTCTTATGTATATAACTCATTCTTACAAAAGTTTCCATTGTCATTGATTAACACACTTAATTTTAACTTCTTGATTATTTTTATCACTTTTACTATTTTTAACTAAAATATTTATTGAAAGTAAAATATTACACTTCTTTCTCTCACTCCAAAAGTTGGAATTGTTTTATACAAATAATCACTCCATCTTTCTGGTTTTCTTTTTATGGGCACATATTTAACTAGAATTTCTTCTACAATTTTATCATTATTCTCTTTGATTAAATGGTTTTCCTCTGTCTTTCTTCCAATGTTACTTCTTTCATCACTCTCCTTCTCCTGTATATTTGAATATTGCAATATTTCCAGCTGCAATCCTCTGGCTCTCTTTTTCTTATATGATTCATGTGGTGTTTGTACTTTAAACCACTAATTCCACTAACCATATATATTTGATTTGACAGTATTTTGTCTATTATTTCCTTGATCCATTTTTTCTAAATCACATCCTCACTCATACAGGCTCAAACATTTGGAACACTAATCTTTTCATTAGGGTGAAAAATTTCCAATTTAGTCCTTAGTTAATATCCACACATTAATTATTCCAGAGATTTTTCTGTTGTTGTAGATGGTGTTGATAGTATAGCATAAATATCTGTAATGCATGTTGCATTTATGCATTGCTCTTTTTTTTAAAAACTTCTCTTGACTTGCTGTACTGCATTCTCTGCTAATCCATTTGATTGAGAATAATAAGGAGGTATACACATGTGATGAATTCCATAGGTTCTAAAAAGTGTCATAATTCCTCTCCAGTAAACCCTGTTCCATTATCTGATACAACCACTTCTGGAATACCATGTATTAACCAAAGCATCTTCAAACATTTAATTGTCTTCAGGGCAATAGTTTCTTTCAACATATGCCCTTCTATCCATCTTGAGAATGTATCTGAAATTATCAGCAGACATTTTCCATTCATTAGTCCTGCATGATCAATATGCACTCTTTCCCATGCTTTTGTTGTCTTCAGACAGGATGCAAAACATTTTGCCAGTAATACACTTTTTGAATGACACACAGAACAAACTTTAATGTAGTTTTCTCTATCTGCATTAATTTTCAGCCACCAGACATAACTATGCACCAAAGATTTTGCATGCTCTTCATGACATAACTATGCACCAAAGCTTTTGCATGCCCTTTATGGAGAAATTTTAAAACTTTATCCCTCCCTGTAAGTTGTATAACTATTCTATCCTCCATTACTATTTACTATCCACTTCAAACAGATTTCTCTTTAATAGCCCAAAACCCCACTGTCACATAACTAGATTTAGTTTTATGCCAGCCTTCTTTATCCAATTCATCACAATATTGCCCCCTTTCTTTTGGATTATACTACTATTTAACATGTGTGAGTTTATACTGTCAATATAATTAACATCAAACTCACTACTGTATGTCTCTTGCCTATCTCAAAATCTTGACAATGCATCCACATGCGAGATTTCTTCCCTCTCTTTATATTTTAATAAATAATCATATGTAGCTAACACATTATGCTGTCATAATATACATGGACTTAAATGTTTTAGCACTGCACAAACATATCCTAAAATCTTCAAGAAAAACTTATGACCATTAATAATTTCAAAACTACACCTAAAAGCAAACTGATATTTTTTCACTGTAAAAATGATTGCCAAAACTTCTTTGTCAATTTTTCTGTAATTATGCTCTGCTTTTGACAATGTTCTGGATTAATATGCAACAGGCCACTCATTATTGTCTATAGGGTGAGCTAACACAGCCCCTACCTTCTAGTCTGATGCAGTGGTAATAATTCTAACTTCATGCTCCTTGTCAAAATGTACCAACAACATTTCAGGTATAACAGTTACTTTTCTTTTTCAAAAATCCCTGTCTTGAGATTCTGTCCAAACTCCAACTTTGCTCTTTGTGCAGTCACTCAAACAATGGTTTTGCCACCATTGCCTTATTTTTTAAAAATGGCTTGAAAAAATTAACTAGCCCTAATATGTGTAAATCTGCTTTATGTTATTTGGACTTTCAGTGATTTGTAAAGCCCTGTTTTTATCTACTAAAGGACATTTTCCTTAATCAGAAATGCTGTGACCCAGAAATTTTAACTCTTGTGGCTTCCATATATATTTTTTATGGTTTAACTTAATCCTTGCCTTATTTAATTTATCACAAAATGCCAATGTTATCAAAATATCATCATAATAAGGTATTACTCATTTCAACTCTTGTAACAGTAAGTTTAACATAGCCTAAAATTGTTTGGTGCTGTAGCAATTCTGAATGGGAAACAATTAAATTTGAACAGCCCAAATTGTGTGGTTAGCATCAATGTTCTTGTGGTTTTGTCTATAATTTTAATTTGTTGATATATGAATTTGTTGTCTAATTCGGTACAAAACTTTACATTAGACAAATTCACTAAAGCTCCTCTAACATTAGGTACCAAATATACACCTTTATTTAGATATTAATGGTCACCTGGTAATCACCACACATTCTGATTTGTCTGTTATGTTTAGTTATTAACACAATGGGCATGGCTCATTTTGCCTCTTCTAGGGGGGTTAATGTGCTTTTAGCCACAGACATTTTTAACTTTTTCTTGACTTTTTCTGTCTGTTCAAAAGGAATATTCTGTGGCTTGCAAACCATCAGCTGTGCCTGTTTACTTAATTCTAAATTTAAACAGATTTGTTTTTATTAATCCTAACTCCTCCATGAATACTGCAGGGTACTTATTTAATATTTCCTGCTCCATAAAAATGTTTTTAATAATTGATATATTAATACCTAATTCCTTATACCATTCTCTACTGATTATTGAACTTATTTGTGCCATAGCAATATTTATTGGCAAATAGCATAAATTATTTTTATATGTAATTGGAGCATTGACCATTTCAACTAATGTTAACAAGTTTCCACTTACAGTCTTTTTAATTTTAAATTCCTTGTAACCTTTTGCTAATTCCTTCTGTTAACTTTCAGGCATCAATAAAATACCCAAGCCACTAGCAATCTCCATTTCAAGTATTGTGCTACCTATTTTAAATGTTAGAATACATTGATTTTGCCAGTGTGAAATCATACTTTTTTTAATATTAACTTTATTTTGATTCTCTCCCCTCTGTTTGGTTATTTCTCTTTTATCATTAGGCTTGGGTTTTTTACAAACTGTTGCTAAATGTCATCTGCGTCTGCAATTAAAACAACTTTCTTGATGCCATTTATAATTCTTAGTAAAATGGCCTGTCTTACCACAGCAAAAACACTTCCCTAACAAATTGGTTTATTACTTGATTATAATTTATCTGCAGCCTACTTTTATTTGTTTTGTAAATGGCTGTTCTAACTTCATTATCCAATTTACTTCTAAAAGCAAGAACTTGCTCAATAATTAACTTGTATAACATCCCATTTTTGATCCATAATTTATATGACAATTCGAATTCAGTTAACAATGTTTGTCTTATTATTTCATCTGCCATTTCCCACAGCAATTGATCTAACAAAACTTGTTCACCAAAGTCTCCATATTGGTACTTTTTACTGGCTGGTGTAATTCTATGTTAAAATCCTTTATTATATTCCCCTTTCATCCGGCTTTTATTTAGAAGTGCCAACCAAGCAATATGCCTAATCAGCCATGGGATAAAATGCTCTGTTAATTTATTAACTATCACCTCATAACCTATTGCCTCCATTATAGATCCATTCAATAACTTATTAATAATTAAATTACTTTCCTTCTTGCCAAACACAGCAATACTACTACCTTTTTACTATTATCACTTATGCCATTAAGCATGAAAAAATTTTCAAGTTGCATCACATACAAAGGCCATTTCACTTCATTTCCTACATTGAATTCAGAGATATTATCTTGCCATAGTGACATTTTACCCACATATTAAGTTATCAATCTATATGATTGCTTGACTATTCTATTCCTGCTTGTACTATTGATTTCCCTGTACTAGATCTGAATTTCTGACTGTGCTATTTTGTGGTGTATTTATACATGACTTGAATGAGTAAACCACAATTACTTAATCTAAAATAATTTATTAATGAGTATTTATTATACATTATATAAACAAAAATAAAATATTTACAACATTAAATATAATAACATATAGAATATATGATCATGGATTTCTAAAAGTCTCTATTCCCTCTTTAATTATTGTCTGATAATTATTGCTTCATTTAATGGATGTTTTTTCCATGACTACACAAAATGTACTACAAGTTTCCCAAAGTTAAAAACCATATGAGCTGTGTAGGCTTAAATAAATTAAAATAAGGTCAAGATAAACTGCTTTAAATACTAGTCAGATTTTTGTATGTTCAGATTCTAAACATCTGACTTTATTTAGAAACATTGACTTGCTTCCCTTAATACCAGTTATGAGCATCACAGTGCTTCCATGATAAAAGAAGGAAAAAAGCAATTAACACTACAATCCTGAGTTTTTATAGTCTGCTGTTTAGTTGTTCTATTATTGGAAATTATCTTTCTTTAAATTTCTTTGTGAAAACACTTAATTGATTTCACTTTCCAGATCCACTATTTTCCATAATAATTTTTTCTCTAATTAGTTCCAACTTTACTCTTCTGTTCTTTTCACTCAGTCTAAAAAATCTTTTAATTAAGCAATTTCTATTCAATTTCTTATGTAAATAACTCATTCCTATGAAAGCTTCCATTGTCATTGATTAACACATTTAAATTTAACTTCTGGTGTATTCTTATCACTTTTACTACTTTTAACTAAAATATTTATTACATTCAAATATCAGCCTTTCAAGCTAATTGAGTATGTGCCTTTTGAGAGTGTTAAATAAATGAATACTTTCCTCTTCAATCCAAGATATAGTATTTATGCAGAAATAAAAAGAATCCTCTTACTCCTACAATTCAATTTTTTTTATATGAGCAAATCCGAAAAACTGTTGAAGAGAGCATGAGTAGAATTCTCACTTTAAATTACTATTTATGATGTTTTTTAACAGAATGACGTCGATGAAATTACTTAGAATTTACTAAATGTCATTCCTACTGAAACTTAATTATGAGTAAATAAGCAATTATTTTATCTAACGCTGTGTTTACAATTATATTATATTCAAATATCAGCCTTTCCAGCTAATTGAACACGCACCTTTTGAGAGTGTTAAATAAATGAATACTTTCCTCTTCAATCCAAGATATAGTATTTATGCAAGAATAAAAAGGATCCTCTTACTCCTACAATTCAAATTCTTTTATATGAGCAACTCTGAAGAACTGTTGAGGAGAGCATGAGTAGGATCCTTTTTATTTCCATAAATACTATATCTTGGATTGAAGAGGAAAGTATTCATTTATTTAACACTCTCAAAAGACGCATGCTCAATTAGCTTGAAAGGCTGATATTTGAATGTAATATAATTGTAAACATGACGCTACATAAAATAATTGCTTATTTATTCAAAATTAAGTTTCAGTAGGAATGACGTTTAGTAAATTCTAAGTAATTTCATCGACGTCATTCTGTCAAAAAATATCGTAAATAGTAATTTAAAGTGAGATTTCTACTCACGCTCTCCTCAACAGTTCTTCAGATTTGCTCATATAAAAGAATTTGAGTTGTCGGAGTAAGAGGATTCTTTTTATTCCTGCATAAATACTATATCTTGGATTGAAGAGGAAAGTATTAATTTATTTAACACTCTCAAAAGGTGTCTGCTCAATTAGCTTGAAAGGCTGACATTTGAATGTAATATTGTAAACATGGCACTAGATAAAATAATTGCTTATTTACTAAAATATTTATTGAAAGTAAAATACTACAGAATGAATAATGAAAGTCTTCCTTAAAGGGTGTTATTTTATAAACTTGAGCATGGTTTTCATAGAAGAAGTAGACCCAATCTATGAAAGATTATCTCAAAAACATCCTAAATCAGTGCAGTGTCAATTGGGAAATATTTTAAAGTTTTTTTGCTGAAGAAATTAAAAGATAGAATTGTAAAATATGAAATAAACAGAAAAGTTGAGCAGCATATTTTATGTGTGGATGTATTTGTGGATCACAGTTTACTTTGTGTAGTCATTGCAAAATTCATTTATAGAGTAGTTCTTTTTTTTTCTTTCCTTTTTTTTGTTTGGAGTTAGAATGGCCATATGAATTTATGAAAGCTGTATTTTATTTTATTATTATTAATAGTAATACTAAATCATTAATATAAACATCTTGACTTTCTAGTGTAAAATTGCTGGTTTGGAGAAAAAAATACAAATTTTATTCGGAGTTATAATTTATATTCTCTGACTTAAATAAATTAATCTAACTAAAAAAAACAAATCATATCACTAACATCATAAAGAAAACAGATTTGATTAAATGTTAGCAATTGTTATTTTATAATGTAGACACTGTGACACATTTAAAAACAATAAGAACATATAGTCAATAATATATACACAATTATTTGATTTACATAATTCCAAGTAAAGAGATAATTGACAATCATAAAAAATAATTATTAATATAATAATTAATTCATTTAATATTATTTAGTCTAAGATATTTAATATTTACTTCTTCAATATTATTTTTTTGATTACACATTAAATATTTATTAACTCTCTTTTTATATTTACATTTATTACTGGATATTTCTTCACCAGCCTTAATTTATGCATGTCTTATTTATAATTATCATATGATCAGATAGTCATGTGATATTTGACCAGAAATGCCACATTGAACTAAAATTCAATTCATCAATTTTAACTCTTGAGACTAAAAATCTACCATAGGATATCTTATATTTATATCTTATATTTATATCTTATATTTATATCTTATATTTATATCTTATATTTGTTTACCAATTTTATTTTAAATTTGTTTTTATATTCATATATTTTGTCTCCCCTCTCCCCTAAACAGTATTAAAAGTAAGCAAAACTATCTCTTAAAAAAAAAATTCATAGAGTAACAATGGATAGATTTTTTTTTCAGTGCTGAATTTTTTTCAATGATGTAGAGAGCATAAAATTTCTATTAACTTCATAAAATATCATATCATATATAATTAAACATACAAACATATTAAAAATAAGCAAATATTTTCCAATGTAACTGTAATTAAGATAACTGTGCTATCATGATTCACATTTGAAAGGTAAATGTAAAATATAGAGTTTGTAACATCTTTTATTTAATGTGAGAGTTTTCAGTGCATTGAATTTAATACTAATACGAAATTTAGACAATTAGTTATTTTAAATAAATAGAAATATTAACAAACAGTATACTTTCTTTTTTTTAAGAAATATCATATTCAAGTCATAACATTTCCACATAATATTTTTTTATATATTTCAGTCATTTTAATGTATCTAATATTAGCATTAATTTTTAATTTCATTCTTTCTATTTGAAGATATAAATAATTTCCTCTTGTTACAACTTCGTTGAAAAGTTTATCACATCAACAAAAATAAAGCTATATGGTTTATATATAAAATCGCTTAAACAGACTCATTAATTTTCATAACAATTTTTATTTGCTTAATCAAATCATAAAATACTTTAATGCTTTTAAATATTTCCAAATTATTAACAGACTGAAAATTAAAGCTAAAACATATTTGATAAAAACTGAACAAAAAGCATATAAATGTATTTATCTTCATATGAATTATAGATATATTTGCTGAAAATACTAATTACTTCACTTTTAAACACAATATATTAATTATTTACTTCTGCCTTACAAAACTTCATTTTAACACTGATTTTTAGTGAAATGTTAATTAAGGAGTATTATTTTCAATACTTTTTTTATGCAATAAATATTTAAAATTTTTACATTCAAAATATTTTTCATAAAAATATTTTTTTTAACATTTTATTGAAAGAGAATAAAAAAGATAATAAATGAGAACCGGAGGAATGCAGACGTTTTGAAGCCAAGAAATGGATTATTTGATTTGGTAAATAGGAGAGCGAATTGTAAATTGCACTAGATTTCATTAAAAAATTCTTGTTTACAATCCAAAAAAGAAATTATAACTGTAAATTATGATATTATTCTAAACAGTTTCATAAATTCTGTATTGCAAATTGTCTAATTTATATATGTATATCACGTATAGCTTTCTTTTTAAACCAATTATTTTGACAAGATATATACACATATATTATCATGCTTAAATATAAAAATCTGTAAATATATTTAAAAAGAAGCTTAAGTCAGCTATATATTTTAAGTTAAATTACAATATTTGCATTATTTGAAATGAAAAAAATATCATTGTTAAAGTTGAAAAAATTTAAAATAATATATATATTTTATTAATGTCATATTTAAAGAGAAGCAAGACTATTTCTTCTCGATAAAATAAAATAAAATGTGTAGCTTCATAATTAATATACAGATTTAAAGATATAAATACACAGATTACAAAATGAGTAAAAGTTGAAAAAAGCATTGATATCATATTACAATTTGTTAGTAACGCATTGATAGTAAGATATGGATCTGAAAAATGATATAACCCTATTAAATTAGATGTGATACACCATTATATTATTATGTTAATATTTCAAACAGATTAAGAAAGTATTTTGGTAGTCCTTTAAATAAAGGTGCACAATTCAGATGTATACTTTTAATAATAATTCATTTTAATGATTCATTTAGATTTTGACAAAGATATCCAGCTTCTGAAATTTAAAAATAGCTCTGCATAATCTTAAAAATGGAAAGCCTGAAGATTTTTATACAATTTATATATGAAACATTTGAAAATAGTTAGCAACACATTAACTATAGTTCTGATAGTCCTTTTAAAATTATATGGATCATGAATTTATATTACCTAGAAATATATTGTTTCAAAATAAACTAATTATTGTGAAATTTTATTTTATCCAGTTATAAAAACATAGTTACTGAAAAATTATTATAGGTATGATAGTTGTTACCAGCAAATGCAAAAATGTGCTACATAAAAGATTTGATTTATAGATTGTTTTTATTGATTGTTTTCAGATATCTGATTTTATTAATTAAAAAGTTTTGTGGTAATTTTTAAAATTATGTAGATATCTATTGAACTCTATTTATATTTTGTAGATCTTAATTACCATTGTAAAAAGAAAATTAATCATAATAATATAAAAATATGTGATATTTGAAATGAAAATTGGTGTTAAAAACGAATATGTACTGGCTATGATTTTGTTTTTTATTTTATGACAGAGGTCATTGAAATTGCATATAGATGATTTCTTTCTTGCAAAATATTGAAGGAGTATATATAAAAACTCATGTGACATACTAATAGATAAGAATAGATAACTTTTCTTATTAATTGTATTTCTAATTGTATTTTTTATTTTAAAATTATATTTAGCGTTGATATTTATAATATGATAGAAATTGTATTATTATTTCCAACTTAAAGTAATATGATGGTGTTAAACAGAAACAGGATAAGGTTAATGTTTTAAATGTTACCTATTAAAAATTTGATCCAGTAATTTGTGTTTTAAAATATTCAAATGTTTTATTATATCATTAAAAAAAATAGATCATTGGACATTTTAGTTTAGACTATTTTCAGCTTAAGAATATAACTCAATTTTAAAATTTGTTTAGATAATAAGATAGATTTTGATGAAGATGTATGACATACAACACAATATGCTGCATCTACATTTAATAAAATGTATATAATAAATTAGAAGATAAATTATTTCAGAATAGAAATATAATGATTTCAGTTAAATGAATGGTATGACTCACTATTGTTATAAAACTAAAGTATCTAAGAAGGCTTACAACAAACAAGCTGTGTTAATGTCCTTTTTTCATAATATTATTCAACACCTTTAGTTAAAATGTTTGCAGTGTCTTTATGCTATATTAATAGTAAAAGAAAATGTGACATAAATATAATTTAAAGTAAACTCATAACTTTAAAGCAATTATAAAATATTTTCTTTTAAATTATTGAATACAGTACATTTAAATACATGTTGCATCTCAACATCCAAATTCTTATTCTCCAAAAATATTTAAATTGATTAATATCATAGAAAATTATAAAATCAAATCGTTCATTCTTTAAATTTCTGGATGTGACAATTGTGAGCAAGTTTTTGTGAAAATGAGAATATATTTATAGAGATAACTAATTTATATTATAAATATTATATTAAACATAATCTTAAAAATAGAATATTAATTATTTTCATTAGAAGATTATTGCCCAAGAGAAAATTAATGGCAACTACATTTGGGAAAAATGTTAAAATCATTGTTTTTCAAAAGTTGTTTTATAAAAATTTTTAAAAGTATATCATTGTAAAAATTTCAAATAAATAAATAAAGAAGTCATTATATAATATATGTGATTGTAGTGATGATTGGTAAATGAATTTGTATACTCAAAGTTCATTTCTGTCTTTCCCTTTTTTGGTATTAAAATGGTCATGTTCTCTATAATGGTTGCTAAACTAGTCATGATTTTTATAAGATACTTAAATAATGAACTTGCCATAAACTGGATATAACTTATTACCTATTTATATAATTAATAATTTGTTTTAAAATGTTTTATTTTTGTTAAATTATGTACATAAACAACATTAATATTAAAAGTTTCTAAAATAATAACAGCCATGGCATTATATTTACTACTGCAAGCTCATTGATTGCTATTTGTCTTGTTCATATACAGTTATGCATTTATTTGATGACAAAAACTAAAAGTAAAATGTGTATATCAATTAGTTTAAACTAAATTGTCAGCATTCTTTAGTGAAAATTAAGTTCAATAAGATCAAACATTCCATCCAGATGAAAAGGTATTCAATGGATATGGGCAAATTTGGTTATGGAAAAGTTGACTTTGACTTCTTAAAAAATTCAACATTACATAAAATTTATTTACTTATTTATGTATATTTGTCTTTTATTTGAAAATATATTTTTTTTTTTAAACAGGAAATTAATCAAGAGAAAATTTCCTAATGGCAACTGTTAAATAAGAAATGTCTATTGTTTTAAACAAGAAATGATCCCAAAATAATAACTACTACTTTTCATTGTTTCTGATATTTACAAATGCAATGTTAATATTTTAAAGATAATTTTATTGCTTTAATGTTGCCAAAATTTATTTTAATAAAAGAAAATTTTAAAATAAAACATAGCTCAATGTATATGTAAACAAAGGGATTAAATCACTTTTATCCATGCTATGACTTAAAAGCACTCTAAATGTGGAACAAAAAAAATCAAGAATAGCATGAATCCACCTATTCTTAGTTATTCTGATGTTTATAAATATACCTTTGATAATTCAGAATGAAATTAATTTATCAAGCAGATGAAATATGACACTTAATAATTATTAAACTCATAATTAATAATACAAAGCTGGAAACAGCATCTCATTTTTAACACCTTAATTGTAACAATGTTGACAAAGGTATGCTTATAAACATCAGAGTATTTAAGAATAAGTGGATTCATTCTATTCTTGATTCATTTGTTTAACATTCAGAATGCTTTTAAGTCAAATTATGGGGAAAAGTGATTTACTTTCTTTGTTTATTAAAAGAAATAATATCGAAGAAATTTTTTTGTGTTAAAATACATTTATTAGCTGAATCTTTTATTTTATTATTGTTTTTATTTACTTATTTTTTGCTTTTTTTTTTGCAAAATTGATATATTACTTTTAAAATTTACTTTTCATTTTAAAACTTATGTTTTTAATACTTTTTCTTTCAAAAATATAAAAATTTAATGATAAATAAGTTTTTATTTGTTAAAAAATAAAACAAAAAATGTGTGATTAAAAGTTTAATAATTAAACCAATTTTTATTTTTATAATAAATGTTAATATTACATTTTTAATTTAAAATCTAGTCACTTAATTATTTTAAAAATAAATTTTATTGCATTAAAAGTGTATGTTTATAGTCATTCTAATAATAATATAAAATCCAAATTATTGCATATGTTTTATTATAGATTTCTCTTTTTATTAAGAATTTGATGTCTTGATATGATTTTTAAACTCATATCATTTTTGTCAAAGTAATATACAATTAATTGATTTCAACAATTTCCACTCTAAGTTTCAAAACATGCTTTTGATTTTTTGAAATAATTTTGAAGACTTAAAATTTAAACTAATATATTACTAAATAATTACTTAAATATAAATAGACAAATTAAATATATGTTTTTGTTTTGTTTTTTTCAGCTTGTCTTACTTATTTATATGAGTAATCTTTCAGCAGTTATAACTTATAAAAAAAAGCCACAAAAAAAAGCTATCAAGTGGAAAACAACTTTGACCTTTAATATCATCTTTTCATTGTTTATTACAAATAATATCATCAATAAAAAGTAAATTGAAATAAAAGGTTTTTAAAATGTAAGTAATAAAATTTTATTTTTAATTTTATATGTTTATAAAAATATTTTTCGAATGTAAAAATATTTGTCTTTATAATATAAATGCATATACTGTATAATGATATATACAAAAAATATTTAAATTACATATACAAAGAACCTCTGTCATACTCACTCTTATTATTTTCTTGTACATATTGTCTGCTTCATTTGTTTTTAAATCAAAAATACAATAACAGTGTTCACATTTCTATTGTTTTTCATAAATTATCACTTATTTTCTCCAATTCTTGGAAAAATGAAGACTAGATGAATTCATTCTTTCTTCGCTTTTTTTTCTCATTATATATGTAAATTAAAATGAAGATTTTCAAGAATAAAACTTAATACAAACTAATATATGTAAATAACAATCCAAAATTTTTATTTACACACAGACGCACACATATATATCAATAGTATTCTGTCATATGGATAGATCCATAGAGCAATCACATTACAAATTCATCCAATGCTCCACTCTGTTCTCTTTATTGCCCAACTCTTCAATTTAGCATATCTCTGCCTATCTCTTGTATCATCCAGCAAGTCAAACTTTCTATTGTTTCTTCTTGTTTCCACTCACCATTCCCTCCAAAACATTTTCTATTAAACTATTCTGTTTTTAATATATATCCAATCTTGTTTCTCTTTCTATCTTTAATATCGACTATATTTAATTACTCTTTTCAAAACTTTTTCATTTGTCATTTTATTCATCCACTTAATTTTCTCAATCCTTTTTTATGACCACATCCCAAAGGCTTCCAATTTTTTGTATTTTTTTTACTCACTGTTCACATTTCACAACCATATAATAGTTTACTTTAAACATGATATTTAATGGATCTCTTTTTTAATTCTCTCTTCAAAGATTCACAAAATATGTTCTTTTCTTTTAGTAAATGCCTCTTTTGCCAATGCTGTTTTTCTTTTAACTTCATCCATTCACTTCTTCCATTCTAACTCAACTGAATACTCAAGTATCTAAATCCATTTACCTAATGAACTATATTGTGTGGGTTTCGACATGTGGTCTTTTTGTATTTCTCCCTATTTATAAAAAAATAGTCTTCTCAACATTAGGTTTTACTCCATATTCCATATATTCTTTCTCCAATTTATAAAATATTCTAAAGACAGTTTTCATCCTCAGCTACAAGAACCATATCATTTGCAAATCTTATGCATTGTATTATTCTACCTTCAACATTTGTTCCTCCACAGTCTAAATATTTATTTAACACATCTTCTAAACAAATATTACAGATATAGGTGACACCCTGCATCCTTGCCTAACCCCTCTTTCTTTTTATTATGAGTCTATCCACACACAATATGTAATGCTATTCTATATTATTTTTAATGATTATCAGTGCTGATATAGTTGTGGTTCACAGATTAATTTGTGTAAGCATCACAGAACTCATCTTTAACTTTTTGTTCACTGTTTATATTTTTATTTATTTAATTAGAATGGCAATATTTATTTATAGGTGGATACTAATGAAGGAACCTCTTTAGAAAATGTACTCTATTTATGCACATTCAACTTAGTAAAATACTACATTGTTTAAATTTCTAAAACTATTTTTTTTAAGTTCAATTATTAGAATATAAGTAGTGCAGCTTAAAAGGATACAGTACTGTTCAATTTTATGATGATTTTAAATTTGTGCTAGAATAAATTCACCTTCCCTTTTTATGAGATATTTTTATTACCTATATTGCTTATCAGTTTCATTTTTAATAAAGATTTATTATATACTTTTCAGTGATTACAGAAATTTTCTCAGTGATAGTAAAGGCTTCATAATACTATATTATTTTTATCTTATAATAAGTGCATTAATAATCATCTTATTAAAGCAAATTAGAACTAGGATCTTTTCATTTAATTAATAATTTACTATATCTCAGTTTAGTAAACAATAATTGAAAAATTAGAAACTAAGGATAGGGGATAGTTACAAGCATATAATTTTAAGTTTTCTGAGAAATTCTCATTCATCAAAAATACATTTTCACCATTTATACAGATTCAGATTACAAATCATGAATGTGGCAGTTGAATGCATTAACTACCTTTCATTGAAATCTGTTAAAAGAAAGTTTATCAGATATTACAGATTTGATATGAGAACACTGGATTTAAATTGAGAATGCTAAACATTAATAAAAATTACATATCTATAAATAGAATTTGTATCCAGGCTATGTAAATTTTAGTTTTTTAGATATTAAATAAGCAAGACAATTAGCTATCCAATAATGATTACCTATTAGCTAGAACATCCCAATATTAATCTTAATTATTCAGAAAAGTGTCAATATTTTTACTGTAAAAATAAGAAAAAACATATTATTATGATGTGGGTTTTATTACTAGTAGTCAGGTCTATAAATTCTGAGTTCTTTATTAACTTAAAAATAGATAAACCAGTTTATTGCTATTAACCAAATATTTTGTGTCAATATGTTTACGAGTATTGTTTAACTAATATGTCCCAAACTATTTAAATTGTAAGTATTTTTGCAGTCATGTACTCACATTTCTAATTACTTTGTAATTAAATAAAATCCATGCAAAAGTGATCAAGAAAAATGAAAAAAAAGATGACAATCTCTGAAAGTCTATATGCCAAAAAAAATAAAAATAGTTTTTTGATTAAAAAAAAAAATGCTCAAAGCAATATATGTGTGTGTAAACATTTGTTTAATGCTCACTTTATGCCTCAATTTGAAATTTGAAGTTTTAAAACCTAAAACCCTTCACAAACATTGCCATCTTTCTACATATATAAAAATGTGATGTAAAATTGAAGGATTTTACTTTCAGTAGTACTTCATAATTTTGATTAAAGTTCAGCAAGCATGACATTATGTTAATTATCTTCTTTTATTTCATTAAATAAATAACCTACCGTAACAGTAACTATATTTATTTCCATCTTACAATATTAATTGTTAAATGAGTTTTAAAAAATTCAAATTTTATTTACAATTTCAAAAGCATTAACTGTTAGCAATAGCACAGACATTAATATATAATACAATGTTTTAAATAATATTATTCTTTTTTTTCAAGTGTTTCTGAATTGACCAGTGATAGTGCTAATATAGAAACAAAACTAGATCTTTTAGATTAATGAATATTGAATTTAAGTTGATATTCTAACCAAACTTTCAAAAGCATAGTCAGTAGAAATTTTATATATTTGTCTACAAAAGTTTTTTTTGTTTCTCAACTTTTTTTCTAAGAACAAAATTAATGAGTGGATTTCAATCACTATAAATAATCTCACTAGATTAACTTAAAGTATTATTTGTAATTGTCATGTGAGCAGCTTCTTGGATTTTTTTTTTTTGCACTTTTTCTTCTCTATTTTCTATTTTTATCTCTCCCCCCCCCCCATTGAAAATATGTTCTTTAGAACATATGGTGTCTGCTACTTTATATAAGTCTGTTTTTTATACTCATCAGTTTGTATTTTTCTGACCACTTTTTTGTGGTCTGACTTGTTTCAGCAATATACATTCATCCACATTCCCGTTGTATTTCAGAGATAAAGTTTTTGTTTCTCACATTTTGAGTTTAGACTTTTGAAATGTTAGGATACTTTATAGAGTGCTATGGATGTGGAAATATATTCTAATGCTACATTGTTTAGACATTTTCTCTAGTTTGTCTGCCATTTTTGGTATGTATGAATACACTTTAGTAACAATAATTTTTTTCTTTTGATATTTATACAAGAAAAGCAGGTGTCTAAAATAGCAGACTATGTATGTACCAATGGGAAAAGACAATATATTGGTAAGAGAAATAAAAGAACAAAAAAGAAAAATTAAAAAAAAACTACTGCTCACATGACAATGTTACTGATGAAATTGTTATATGGCCACAAGTTGAATCACTCTTTCAAACATTCTGGATACAAATTAATAATATATTCTCTTCAATTAAATTCACAATAGAATCAGAACAAGATTTCCCAATGTCAAAATTAAATGACAGCTTACAGAAGACCCACATATAGAAGAAAAATAGTTAGCATATGATGAAATTATATTATCAATATAGATTACATCAAAATAAGTTTGTTCAGAAACAAGTTATTTGAAAAAAGTCTACCTAGAAACAACTCTCATAAGTAATGATTTTCCATTAGCTATCATTAGAAGAACCTTAAATATATAGCAAAAGAGCATCAAAAGAAAAAGAACAACTATTAGTACTGGAATATATTCATATATTTGTCAAAAAGCATAAATTTTGAACAAATGTTTAATCAATATAGTCTCAGAACAGATTTCCTAAGCTATAGCATACTATAAGGAATATTAACTTCTATAAAACTTAAACATAAAATGCTCAAAAACAAAAGCTGTATTTCCAAAGTATCATGTGAATGTAAAAGGATGTATATTGGTGGACCTAGTCATCCCATTGAGAAGTAATCTACAAAAACATCAATTAATTATTAACACAAAAACATGTATTTGGAGTAACAGACTGCTTATGTATGAAAAATATAAAAATATTGGACAAAAAGAATCAATTATAAAAAAGAAAATTCACAGAAAATGTTCAGACAACAATGGTAAATAACCTTATGTCAATTCCATGTGATAATTTGTAATGTTGAGAAGACACTCATTAATCTACCTTTAGAAAGAATTGGAGAAATAAGAAGAATTTTCATAAATAATTATAAAAACTTCTACTGACTGTTGCCCTTGACAAAATAACTTATTTAGATTGAACATCAGCTTAAATTCAGTATTCATGAATTTAAAGATCTAGATTTGATTCCATGGTATGAGAAGAGAATAATACCATTCAAAGTGTTATATACAAACTGTGTGCTACTGCTAATAGTTGGATGTATTTAAAAAAGTTCATATGAAGTTTGGATTTTTCTAAATACATTTAACAATTAATATTAGTTAATGGAAAATGATCAGTATATAATTATAACTAAAATACCATCACACAAATTTTCTGACAAGCCATAAAATGTATCATATGCTACTTCAAATTTTAAAAAGTACTATCTACATAAAATAGTGTTATCCCCAGGACCATGATTTGTCAATGATTATCATGATAGTCTTTTATAATTTTGAAAAATACTTATAATAAGTTAGTGACAAACTGGTTGAAAAACTAATATAGAACTAATCATTTGGTCAAATATCTAGTGATTTCTTTAATAAAATACTTTTTGCATCAATGTCCATAGGAAAAGAATGTTCTGCACTTTTCGCTTGCCCTAATATGTTTTAACATATCTAGTTTCAGAAATTCTAATATCTTTGAATATTTAAAAGAATTTTAGAATGTCATATATACGCGTTTTTTATTTTTGTTTCAAAAAACCATATATTGATTGAATCATGAAATCAGATAACATTTAAAACTATAAAAAGTTGCACTTTTCATGGATTTTTCATATATAAAAGATTAAAAAAAGTTTTAAATAGTCTGCAGCAAGGCAAACGCCTACCTAACCATTTTTTCTCTCTGAAAAAAAATGAGACGTTCCAATTGTAAGGTGATGAGGAATTTTAACAGATTTTATCTTGTTTTAGCTTATAAATCTAGTTAATAAGCTGGTAAAATGACTCTTTTATACTAAGTAAATTAAAATACTTAGAAATAGCATTAAAAAGATCTTGTAATTTTTTTTTTAAATATAAAAATACAGTCTGCTCCTGAAGTCTTAAGGAGAAAAAGATTGAAAAAAAAAATTCCATTCAAAGCATTAAAACAAAAGGCTGTACTTATATTAATGATTACACATGCATAAATTATAATTACACAATTATATATATATATTATATTGATAATGTCTAGTCACTACCGTCTTGGGTTAGGAAAATTATAAAATTAACTTTCAAGATTTCATAAACTTTTAAATATTCAGTTATTTTTATCTTAATATCTAAATAATTTTGTATTAACATTGACTGATTTCATTTTATTTATTCTTATTGAATTCAATATATTTTTGTAATTTACTCTGCTGTTTAATTTTTTTATAATAGTAACTGTGTTTTTCACACAATGTTGAAATATTTGTGTGGCAATACTTTTCTGTTAAACAACCTATATATATATATACGGAATTTATAACTTGTTTGGTTTATCGTAAATATACCCTTGAAGGTTTTTGCACTGACATATATTGCAGAGGCTTTTACTATATGAGGAAACTGAACAGATTTCATACCCATATAGTTATCTAGTTTGTTAAGCTGGATTTGAAGACATTATCTGTCTGATAAATTTTACGCTTTCAAACTGATAGAAATGTGTTTGATAAATGCTGATTTTAGAGTTAGTATTTAGATCTAGTTTCTAGTCACCCTACCCTTCACTGACGTGAGCCAACTAGCTCAAAAGCAGCTGCTCTGGAGGTGGAGACAATGAAAGAGATATTGAATTCTATCTCTCCCAGTGTTTATGTAAACAAAAGCTTGTTAGGAGAAATTGGTAAAGCTCCATCTAGTGATCATATATATATATATATATATATATATATATATATATAGATGAGATTGTAACCTAGTGTTATTGACACTTGGTTTACTTGGCATTATTTCTGCAGGAAAACAATGCTATTCTCTAAAGAAATAAAAAGATAAAATAACAATAGTAATAATGGATTAATAAAGTATGCTATTCACTCACTTTGGCATGTTTTGGGTGAATAACTAATAGATTTAATAACTCAATGTCATTTTTAAAGAGAGAACATGAATAATTTAATTGAGATATTAATAATTAGAGCAAATTAATATAGTATAAAAGCTAAACAGTAATTGATTTTGGATGGGTAGAGGGGAGAGTGGATGAGTGTCTTATCATAAAGCACAATAACTTCTGGTAATTTCTTTTTGTAAAAAAAAAAAAAAAAAGAAAATTAAAAAAAAAAAAAAAAAAAAAAAAATAATGTTTAAAGAATTATACATCACTGATTGTTAATTTAATGTATTTATTATTATTTTTTTTATATTGTCAAATTACTTTGTAATCCAGGTAAATAATACTGAAAACTATATGATTGTAATAAGTTTTTCCTTTCTTTTGTTTATGTTATAATCAAATGATTATTTTTCTGGAAGAGGTCGCTAAAGTAAAAAAAAAAAAAAACAACAAAACGAAACAACCAATTTCATAATCAAGATCTTTTTTTTTTTTAAAAAAATAGATAGTCTGCTTTTAGTTTTCAAGGAAGGAACAGTGCTGAAATTTGGTAACTCAATTTTTTCATTTTATTTTGCAGAAATAAATGTAATCAAAGTAAAATTTTAATAATATAATGTGTGGCTAAATTTTTTTGATAAGATATCCTGATTTTTTTTGCCATCTACCTATTTAAAGACCTTTTATACTTAAAAGTTTATTGTCTCGCGCTAAAGTTCAAAAATGACAGATGTAACTAAAAGAATCATGAAAAATTATATTATATCTAAATTAAGGAAAAGAAGCGATTTCCAAGAAAAGATTAATTATTTATTAACTTTATGTCATTTATTGATATTTTCTTGGTATAGAAAAAAAAAATAATAATTGAAAGAAATATTTTGAAACCCATGAAAATCAACTAGAAACATTTTCACGCTCTTTCTCAATATTGTCTGCCTTTACAAGTAATGTAGTTACATACGTTAAAATATGTTTTATTCACCAAGAATTGTCTGGAAATAATAATAATGATAAATAAGATTAAATTATGCACCTGTATATTTTTTTAAAAAAAAAAAGAAAATATAAACTTTCTCAGAGTAAATATAGGAAAAGTTATATAGGGGCATTCTTACGGAGAAGTTACCGTTAAAAAAATTTATAATTCCTAAAGTATGAACAAAACCAAATATCTTAGTGACTTAATGATAAAAATAAATGATATATGATATTATACATCAGTTGGAATTATTAAAACTTCCTGTACACGTAAATTGACTGCAGTTATTGTCATAATAATCTCTCGGAAAATTGCGCATTTTCATCCATAAGTAAGCTAGCTAATAAGTATACGTATCGTCAATAAAAAAAAAAATTGTGTATGTTTATCGTCTATAGTCAAATATTCGTCTATGTTAGAAGTCTATTTTTTTTCTTGGATCCCAAAATTGTAGTAGTTTAATTCAAGTAAGAATTAATCTTCAATTCTGCTATATGTTTCTTTACCTAATTTATTAAACACACAAAATAAGAGAAAACTTTTATTTAAAGGAAATAATACCATGCGTTTATTGTTTTTAAACTTGCTTCGTGAAATATGACTGGATAAAGCTCTTCACCTGGACCAATTGCTCAACAGAAAAACATTTTCTAATGAGAGAGTATGCACTTGTTAATTAATGATTGTTTAAAACTAAGTTATAAATGATATGTATTTTTTTGTTATATCACATAGGTTAAAGTCTGTATGGTCAAGTGATATTTAATAGCCTTGTAATGACAAGGGTATGTTTTAATATAATTATTATAGGTTAAGTTGATATTTAACATGAAAGAAAAAATCTATAAAATATGTTTTAATTATTACATACAATTGTAGGTAGAAATTTTGTATGTTAGATACGTAAAATAAAAATATTTAGATATTTAAGGGGTAAAATAAATATTGAAAATTATCAGAAGTAACTAAAAAAAAAAAAATGCTATAACAAAATATTTCTTGTTAAAGTTTTGAAACGAATTTATACTGTATTAATTGAGGAATTTATTTCTAATTATTCTTAAATAACACATCCACTTTATTTAGTTTAAGATAGTATGCTACCAACTATTTTTGAATGTTCCTTTATTAAAATTAAAATTATTATACTTTTATTCTATGATGTCCATTGATTTCAGATGTTGATCAAAGTATACCCGGTAACATAAGTTTATTATAATCAGTGTATTTACTTATTCTGCCCAGATATAGCATTGGTATATGCTTAATATTCGCATAGGTAATAATTATAATGTATTTATTTTGTGGGATGAAAAATGATCTCCCCAAAAGCTTTGTTTTCCATGAGAGGAAGATTTTAAATGTAATGTTCAGGTATGTTTATAGCCCAAGTGATCGATTCTCGTAGATAGGACGATCAAGAATTTATCTAGCATTTAGTATGCTTCATTCGTTTAAATCCCAGGAGAGGATTATATTTGGTGTGTGTTCATTGTATGCCCAAGTAAGAGGCAAGAAACCACCAAAATATTTTAATGTAGTAGATTACTCTACAGACCTTCGTGGTTATTCCATATTCCTCATGTGAAAATAAAGATAGCTCCACCATGGAAGGTGTTGATTATTGTGCTTAATTTTGAAAGTTCGGGCAAGATAAAGGTTATATTGGAGGTGTTAGTTCCTCAAGATCCACTTTAGTATAAATAGTGCATTAGTAACTAGGATCAATATCTGTATTGTGCTGCTAAATATTGCTAGTATTTGACAAGTAAATCAATGGAGAATGTAATTCAAATTGCGTAATTCAAAACGCTTATTTACTGAAGGAATATTCAAATGCAATATTTAATTCTGGTTAGTAATTAAATAATACTCATATTTTAAAATTATACGTATGAATAAAATTTGTATCATAACTTAAGTTAGCATTAAGTTAAATGTAAGATGGTAAGTGTAACTTCTGATAACTGGCCTATAATTAGAATAGGTTATCCCATTAAAGACCATAAATAAAGTAAATGTATTAGAAATAAATTTAATATTTTGCGTATTGCATATGATTGGATTAATCATTTAAAAAAAAAAAAAAATAGTTAGTCAATAATTTTGAATAAAAGCTTCTACAAGGTTACCAAAATTTAATAAACAATGTATTGGTAATGAAATGTACTTTTAGTTAATCAATCCATATGATTGCATACAGGAGAAGTAATAACCTCTAGTCCATAACCAAAAGAGTATACAGATTAATGTCAGTTATATTTTATATTTTTATATTACTATGGGATTATTGAATAAATGTTCATATTTTTTTTGTGATAATAATAAATTATAGTTTCGTTAAAATTTGTTGTAGATTCTTTTTTTTTTGTTTTTATATGCTAAATACAAGTGTTTGCACAATATTTGCAAAACCTTTTCTTGAGTCCGAAATCATTCCAAATTCTTAAAAACTTAATATAACAGATAAATAATGTTGAGCAGATCGGAATATGTCATTATATTTTAGTTTAATGATAATTATTTATGGAGTTGAAAACTTAAGACTAAACATTCACCTTTGTGTAAAGAAAAAAAAAATGAATTTATTCCCAAACCATTAACTTTGGTTGCACATTATTCCATTCCCATTTAGTTAAATTGTCTAAGTAATAAATCTTAGTTATATTATTGTGTTGTCATGGATGATGGAAGGACACAAAAAGCACCCTTATCTTTTTATTATTCTGACTGAGATTCTAAAAAAAAAAAAAAGGCTGTGTTATTCAAAATTATACGTCATTATTGAATAGAATTGTCATCTCTTTAAATAATATAGCAGTGGATATGAGAGATGAAGACACATTGAATTTAAGTAAAATAAATGTTTCCTATAGCCGACCAGAATGCCAGTCATATGTGACAACACAATACTGCCGAGCATTTCCTTACATGAAACAAAGAACCCTGAGATTAATATTATTATAATTATTCTTTAAATTACTAAGTTATCAATTATTGTTGTTATTACAATCGTGGCATGGCTTAAGAGAATTGAATGTACAATTGTATTATATGAAAAGTATTTTAAATCATATTGGAAAATTAATGGATATGTTGCTTTGTTTTGGTTGCCTTAACAACAAACTGAAAAATTAGTGTCAAAAGTGCAAAAGTGAAAATAAACTACATAAAATATTGGGTTAGAATATATATATATATATATATCAATTTCTAAAATGAATTTGATTGAAATGGCAACTAAGAAACTTTTTTTAATATTTTTTTAAAAATCTAAATATGCTTTAGCTGGTTGTAATATTGTAAATAAACAAATTAACTTCATCACCATTTGAAGTTATAAAAGTAATTTCAAAAATAGTGGTGAAAGATTATATTTAATTTTAATCTCACGATATGTTGTCGGGTATCCAAAATAATAAGATGAATGCATTATTGAAACCATATTAAGAAAAGTGATTGGATTAATAAATATTTATCATTTAATAAGATATAAAGTTGAATAAAATACAATTATGAAATTGATAATGTCTATAAAATTTAAATTTTTTTAACAAAAACTATCTGAGATTCTGTTTTATATAGTATAATACAATCAATGTATACTTTTTTCAACATATAGTTTGGTGTATTAATGTGTATTTCAATCACTTGAAGAAAAATGCATATTATTAAAATTCATAAACTGTATCATATAATCAAAAGTATCTTGTATAAGTGAAAAAGGTATGGTTATGTCTGTAGAAAAATGATCATATTGATCAACAATTAATCTTTGCATATTTGCAGTACAGTTAGATACATTGAATTAATTGCTTCAATATACTCAGATTTTAATCCAGTGAAATATGCAATCAACAAATAGATTAATTCCTTGATTACTGAAGTTAGAATCACATTGAAAAAAAAATGTCCTATATTGTATAACTCAACATCTGTTGAGATTTTAGCTCCAACTTAATAACTAATAAATTAGAAATATCAGTCATTATGTTTTATAATCTTAGAATTACTCTAGCTTGATTTTAGAAACACTATGCTGAGGTATAAATACTTGAATAACAATAATTTGATGAAGAATGTAATATGTATTTAATCATTATTAATCAATTCATAATGTTATCTATTAATGATTTTGATTTATAGTTTTAGAAAATTCTCTATACAATAATGGATATGTTACAATTTACATTAATATTATTTATTGATGTATTTTAACTAACTTAGCAATATTGAAAACATTTCTTGTATGACATTTATTTTTAAACTTTATTACATATTATTTTAAGATACAATAAGTATTCTTTTGTTGAACCAATTGCAATACGCACTTTGAATGATTTTTTATTGACTGAATTTTTTTAATTATATAAACAAACTTATGCAATATTTTCACTTATATAGATAATCTGCCAATCTTGATTGCATAAAAGTGATCTGTATATATATATGCTATTGCTTTTAAAATTATTAAATGTTCAATTGCTTTCAAATGGGACATAAATAAAATTATTTGAACTTAAATTATATAATAAATTTGAGAATAAAATTGATTTTTTATTTAATAAACAATATCTGCAATGTTATAATGATATGAATTTTGTTAATTTGTTTAATAAAAAGTTACATTTGATTCAGAAATACATTTTAAATCACAGGGCTAAATATATCAACAGTACTTAGGATGATTATAATTTGGAATTAATTGCAGCACTTCAAAATTGGTTTGAAATGAGTCCTGATGATATTCATATTGCTAACCAAATTATCAAGAAAATTAATCGTCATAAATTTAATGTGATTCCTGTATACAAATTTATGGAACCTGGCCATTTTGGAATTTAAACAGAGACTGAAGAATGATAATATGATTTATTTAAAAAAAGATAAAGGACTGTGGATGTATTTAATGATAAAATGTCAGTATATTGTGAAAATTAAAGTGGAAATGAATAAACTTGGGAGTTTTTTTATTGAAGAATATAAAATGGATGGTCAGAGAATAAAATTTATTAACAATATTTTAAAAAAAGTTAAGAATAAAGCTTTAAGGAATAATGTGTACTATAAGATATATCTTTGCTGCCTCACATTTCTGTAAATATAAAATTACATAAAGAAGATAATCCTTTGTGAATTATGATTGATTTTAGTGGTTCTTTTATTTATCAAACTTATAAATATATTGGTAAGTTGTTACAAGAATTTTGAGGATTTGGGGGGAAATACTTTTGCTTCATTTTTTGCCTTTGTAGATAGAATTAAAAATAGTGATTAATGAGAATGTTTTTTGCTTCATTAGATGTGATAGAAATGCATGGTTCTATTGTAAATATGTGATAAAATTTATTATTGATTCTTTAAAACTTTTTGATGATAATATTGTTGCTACTTTTGAAGGAGAATATTATAAAATGTCTAAAGGTTGATCTATAGGTCTGCCTGTTGTTGCACAAGTTTGCAATTTTGCTTTGTCTATATATGACAATAGTATTTTAAATATGTGTTCTTTTAAAGATAATAAAATTTACAAAAGGTATGTGGATGATGTTTTTGTTTGTGAAAATACCAATACTATAAATTTTTTTGAAGAGGAGTTAAATAATTTGAATGGCTTAAATGTACTATTAAAAAGATACAGTACAAAATATTAAGTCATCATCATCATCAACTATTATCAATCCACTGCAGGATGGTCTCTCCAAGTTCAATCCATTTTCACCAATCTTTAAATTTTCTTCTCCACATTATTCCTGCACACTTCATTATTTCATCTTCCAATATCACATGTGGTCTTTTTTGGGTCTTTTACAATCTTTTGGAATCCAGTTTAAGATTTCAATTGTCCATCTATTATCATATTTCTAGCAATATGCCCAGCCAATATCCATATCAGTCTTTTAATTTTTTTAATGAGGTCAGTAACACTCATTTGCTATTTTACTTATATATTGCATATTCAATCTCTTCTGGTTATTCCAAACATGCATCTTTCCATAATTCTTGGAGTGGTCTGAAGTCTCTGTATTGCTCTTATATTAAGTGTCCAAGTTTCAGATCCACAAATAAGAACTGGATTTAATTATTACAAGACATAATAGTATGTTAAATTATAAATTAATAATCAAACCATTGCAAAAAGAGGATATATAAATTGTAAATCAAAAGTACCACTTATGCATAAGATGGCAAGTTTTAGATTTTTTTTTTGTTTTGTAATGAAAAATTATGTTACCAATGTGATAAATTAAAAAATATTGAAATATTTGCTAAGGAATTGCTTGAAATTGGTTATAAGATGGAATACTTTATGTCAATTTTAAAGAGTTTTAATTGTTTAAAGGAGTTGAAGATTGATAGTAAAAAATGAATATCTATTCCAAATATTTCAAATGCCCAAGTGAATATTTTTAAGAATATAAATAAGAATGTGTTTAATGTTTCATTTTGTGTTATAAATAATGTAAATAAATTAGTGAATAATTCTAAAAATGTCATACCTGTCAAGCAGAAAAGTAATGTTGTTTAGAATTTTTTTTGTAAATGTATATTATCATATATAAGTGAATTGAGATGCAGTATCAAAAAAGGATCAAAGGAGCATAAATTGTTATCCAAGCACGTAAAAAGTAAAAATAATAATGATTTAATGACTGCTTCAGTTTTTTTGGATTATGAAAGGGTATTTAAATATAAATTTAAGTTTGATATTGAAAGTGTTAAGATTCTTCAAGAAGAGAGAAACCATAATAAAAGTAGAATTAAGGAGGCAATTTTAATAAATAGAAATGAATTGAATATAATTAATAGATAAGCTGCTAACATTAAAATTCAGGATTCAAAAAATTGGAGTTGCTTCCATTTGATTCCATTTTATTTTTGAATTTTATGACAGTTGAGGTAGGTTAAGGAATTAACCAAAAGTACTTCTGTGGATTGAAACTAATATATATATATATATATATATATTTCTATAATTTGAAACTAATATATATATATATATATATATAATTCAAACAAATAAATATTAACACAGTATTCAAAATCAAAATTAAATAATATATTCTTTACCAGAAGTACTTTCAATTGTTTCACTGACAATCTTTATCAACTGTTAATATAAACGTACAAAAAATAAAAACTTGCATTACCCATCATTCAATCTATTCAAATTTCCCACAATTCTGTTGGCTTTATATTAGCCGATTGCTTATTTATTAAACCACCTCTATTTCTAGATATCATCATTGCCTCTTTAATTTTACGTTTTTCACTACATTTTTTAATTTGAATAATTTTATATCTCTATTATTAAATTTAAAACCATAATTACATGTTTTATTATGATCAAATATAATTGATGGAGCATTCATATTTACCGAAGATATATTTTCTTTCTGTACACATTTATATAATGTACAGAAAATATTTAATACAGTATTTAACACAGTATTCAAAATTAAATAATGTATTCTTTACCGGAAGTACTTTCAATTGTTTCACTGACAATCTTTATCAACTGTTAATATAAATGTACAAGAAATAAAAACTTGCATTACCCATCATTCAATCTATTCAAATTTCCCACAATTCTGTTGTCTTTATATTAGCCGATTGTTTATTCATTAAACCACCTCTATTCCTAGATATCATCATTGCCTCTTTAATTTATGTTTTTCACTACATCTTTCAATTTGAATAATTTTTATATCTCTATTATTAAATTTAAAACCATAATTACATTTTATTATGATCAAATATAATTGATGGAGTATTCATATTTACCAAAGATATATTTTCTTTCTGTACACATTTATATAATGTACAGAAAATATATCTTCGGTAAATATGAATACTCCATCAATTATATTTGATCATAATAAAACATGTAATTATGGTTTTAAATTTAATAATAGAGATATAAAAATTATTCAAATTGAAAGACGTAGTGAAAAATGTAAAATTAAATAGGCAATGGTGATATCTAGAAATAGAGGTGGTTTAATGAATAAACAATCAGCTAATATAAAGTCAACAGAATTGTGGGAAATTTGAATAGATTAAATGATGGGTAATGTAAGTTTTTATTTTTTGTATGTTTATATTAACAGTTGATAAAGATTGTCAGTTAAACAATTGAAAGTACTTCTGGTAAATAATATATTATTTAATTTTGAATACTGTATTAAATATACTTGTTTGAATTATTATTATATGATTTAAAAATACAGACATTTAATGGTTGTAGTTATATATATATATATATATATTAGTTATATATATATATATGTGTGTGTGTGTGTGCGTGTGTGTGTGTGTGTTAAGATACATTTTTAGCCACTGATGATTAGTTTTTGGAACCTGGCTATTTTATTAAAGCATTTTGATTCTGCAAAATGAATCAAAGAGAGTAAGATTAAGTAACTTGAAAATATTCAAACTGAAAATGAAATAATTTTAATATCTATTATTTATTAAATATTTTATGCTAAATTAATTTTTTGGTGTGGACTCACAAAACTCTAATTTAATTAGAGAAACTAGGAGGGCTAGTCTTTGAGAGCACACATAATTTTATTTTGCAATAGAATCATTGGTCAAATAAATAGTATAATTGACAAATATATATGTTTAAAAGTGATTAAGTGTCAATAAAAAAATAATTTATAGCCTGATTTATTTAGATAAAATTCACTTTTTTGTTAAAGCTGCAATATAAAAATAAATATTCTAATGATATAGATTTTTAATTTGTACAAAAACAAAAATATATAAAGCTATAATTATAAAAAGTAATTTAATATTTTGGGAATCAACAAACTACTTAACTTTAGTAGACAATGTGAAAGGTAATAGCTTTTCAGGAAAAACCATCCAGTGCTAATTAGAGGATTAACTTCTGAATTTTTGAAAATATTTTTTTGTCAATAGATAGATGTCTGATATAAAAAGATGATAAAACACTATTTAAAAAAATTATAGATATGCATTCAGTCATCTAGTATTTGCAACAAATATCAAATTCATCCAAGTAAAAGGACATCAATAACAATCATCAACTGGTTCTATTAGTAATTTCTAATTGCATCACCTGGGAAAAACCTTACCATGAAATTTATAGAAGAAAGCAAATCATCAGTGTGGAAGTGTATTTTTAGTACATTATCCAATTATAATAATAATGATTCATATTTATTCTTAAAAATTTCTTAATATGTTTATCATGTAGTACTTAGAAAAAAAAACCTTAACCTGATATTATCTAAGAATGATGAATTAAATTATAGTTTATTGTCAGCTATACCAAAAACAATGTTAACCCTTACATTGTATTGATGTCCTGATATCTACTTATCATAATCAATATCAAGGACTACTAACAAATTAATAAAACTAACCTGTAACAGTAAATACATATTTCAAGATTGTAATGTCTTTAATAAATTTAACACAGGAAGTGATCATTGATTAGTAAGATGTAAATACATGTTAATGCAACACTACAGAAACAAAAATTATTAAGAAAACCAATATTTACAGTTGATATTCATAATCTTCAGAAAAACTGTAATAAATTTACATTAGAACTAGCAAATCATTTTTAAATATTAACAGGTTTTGACAATGATTCAGATTTGAATGAAATTAGTAAGAAAATAACTGAAACATTTTTAAAAACTGCAACAAAGATACCTAGTAAATAAAGTGGTAATTGACCAATAAAATTTCTACTGAGACTAGACTAGAGAATTTATGAAGGAAAGAAGGAATATGAAGATATATAAAAATGATGCATTAAGAAGAAATGAATATCTTGAATTTTGTAAAATGGTACAAAAAGTGATGATAATGATATAAGAAAGTATAGTTCAGAACTATCAAGGAAAGTTATAGAAGAGAATAAAAGTCTCAAGAGTGTAAAGCAACATTTTGGTATTGGTAATAAACTTATATTTGCAATAAAAATGAAACTTTTACTAAAAAGAGAGATGATATCAGGTAATGGGTAAAAACGTTCTACAACGAATTATGTAGTAATAAAAAAAGTACCTACTACAACTATTATATCTTCTGAATTACCCAGGATTTTAAGTGACGAAGTGAGACATGCAATTACATTTATGAAGAAGAGAAAAGCCCCATGTAATGTTAAAATTATAAATGGTAAATTAAAAGAAGTAGGTGAAAAAAATACAATTATTTTAGCAAAGTTATATACAAAATGTCTAAATGATAAAGATGTACCTGCTGATTTGATGAAAGAGTATTAATATTAATACTTAAATAAGATGATAAAGAAGATATTAGAAATTACAGATGTATCCATCTTTTATCAGCCTTATATGAAATTTTTACCAAGATAACTAAAACTCATCTACAGAGAACTTTGTATTTCAACCAACCAAAAAGATTAAACTGGATTTAAAAGTGGTTTTAGTACAGTATATCATATCCAAGTATGAAAGAAGTTATAAAAAAGAACAATAAATATGAGAGTTGCCATTATGCTTTGGATTTATAGATTATGAAAAGACATTTGATTCTATAAGCATTTTTTCAGCAATTAAAGCATTGGATTATCAAGGTATATATTCTAAGGAATATTTATAAAAATGCCACAGCAACAATTAGATTACATAATGATATTAGGAAGATTAACATTGTAAATGATGTAAGGCAGGCTGACTCCTTATCTCCAAAACTTTTTATAGCAATGCAGCAAGAAATATTTTGTGGATTAAAATGGGAAGCTAAAAAAAGTAAAAGTAAATGGAGATTATTTAAGTCATTTATATATTGCAAATGATGCAGTTGTTTTGCAAATAATGTTTCAGAGCTTAAGGAAATGTTGCAAGAGTTATCAGATAAAAGAAAGAAAGTAGGACTAAAGGTAAATATTAAAAAGACTAAAATAATGTTCAATAAATTTTCTCAAAAGACAAAAAGAAAGAATGATTATGATGAGTTAGAAGAAGTTGACAACTACAAATACTTTGGTGAGATTATTCCTATAGATGGAATGATAATAGATAAAATTAATCATATAATTAAACTCAGAGTGCTTTTGGTAGAAATAACTTAATATTAATATGCCTAGGTGTTTGAAAAGAATGGTTTTTAATAAATGTGAATTACATTCTTACTTATGGATCTGAGAGTTGGAAAGTTAATAGAACAACAATACAGAGACTTTTTACTTAAAGAAGCATGGAGAGATGTATGTTACAAGTAACAAGAAAATATTTAAAATGCAATACAAGGGTAAAAGAACAAACAGGTGTAACTGACATTGTTGAAAGAATTAAATGATTGAAGTGGAGTTGGGCTGGATATATTTTTAGAAGAGATGATAATAAATGGATAATTAAAATCTTAAATTTGATTCCAAGAGATTATAAAAGATCCAGAAAGAGACCATATTCCAGGTGGATGGATGAAGTTAGAAAGTATGCAGGGGTGATGAGGAAAAGATTGGCTTGATATTAGAGAAGATGAGTTGAACTTGAACAGACCTTTACCCAGCAATAAATTGATGATGTTTGATAATGATGATGAACTTATAACTAGAATAATTGATAATTCTTATATGAATCTAGAAGTAATCATACTAGAAATAGGAATTAAATTTTAAATTAAGAGTGGATTATCTGATTCCATAAGAGAACTCAATATGTGAAAATGTTACAAAACAGTTTCAACACACACACACGCATATATATATATATATATATATATATATATATATATATATATATATATATATATATATATATCACTACCAATAAAAGGGTGATGTATTTGTCTCATTGCAAGAGGAAAATCAGTTTTTACTTTGAAATAAAAAGTTAAAAAAAAATTTTTTTAACCTAACACACACACACACACATACATATATATATATATTGTTTATTGACATTTAAATTTTAATCTGGTTGATTCAAAGCAGTTGCCATATTGAAGATAATTCCATGGATAATGACAATCAGTAAATGAAGATAAAATAAAACTCTTGATTATGTAAAAGGCATATACATATTTGTCAAATGTACATATTCACACCATCTAATACTTATCTATATAACCAGAATGATTGTATCAATGTTTTTCCTTTTATATTAAATATACAATCATAAAATCTTCAAAGCAGATACCCAATCTAGTTTTTAATAAATTATCATATTCATGGCTTAATAGTTTAAAACTCTTGCATTATATTATACATGTATTCAAATTTTATGAAGCATTAATTTGAAACTTATTTGTTTTTGATTTATTATCTCATTTGGATTTTTAATAAATTATATATTTGTATGTTTTAAAATAAAAAACTGATTTCCAAGTAAATAAAATGATAAATATTTTAACAATAAGTTCTATATTAATACAAATTAATAATTTTTCTGAAACTTATACCTTAATACTATGGAGATTGCAGTTAAAAAAATTTCAGCAGAGATCATGTGGAACTAAGACATAATTCTTAATGCTATATGCTGAAATGTAAAAAAATAAAGATTAAAAATAGAAAATTTGCCCCTATTTAATTTATATAATACATTATTTTTTACTTATTTTCAATAACAATCTAGAAATTATTAAACAAACAAATATAAAAATCATCAGCCAAAAACTTATAGTATTCATTCTTTATACTCACAGTATGTTCTGAAATGCAAAAAATAAATAAATAAAACACTGAAAATTTGCTTTTATTTTATTTAATAAAAATACATGATTTTTTCAATTTATTTCCAGTTATAATCTAAAAATTATTTTCACAACTATACTAATTTGATCTCTCAGATGCAATTTACAATTGAATATTACAAATTCATACATATTTTATAGCCAAAGTTATGGCTTAAATATTTTGATTTAATATTAGTCACCAAAATGCATAGATATCCATAGCCTTGAATGAGTGCACCCAATATACATAACAATATTTTCTAAAAAAAAAAAAAATTCTCAGATCAATTTTTAGGTGATATTACTGACAATGTCTTCAGTTAGTCACTTAGGTCATGAACTTCTTATTTCACATCTTGCCTAGATAGAACAATGTATTTTTGAACTTTATAAATTGACCTTTATCTCTACCATATACAGCTTTCTAATTTTGTCATCATCAGAAGCTAAGATTTTATTTGGTTTAATTATTAATAGAATGTAATAAACATAAAATAACACATTTATTTAAATTTTTTTTTTTTTAAGTTTAGTTGTTTTTTTAAACAAGGATGTTATTTTGAAGCACTGAAAATGAGATTAAATTGGTTGATAGGTTTATGGTAATCATTCATTATAATTAGTGAAATTCTTTTTTTTTTCTGCCTATTATATTATTTAGATCTTATACTCAGAAAAAAAAAGATGTAATTGACTCTACCTAGTGTTAGCCATGTAAAATCAACAGTATATGCTCACTACTATTCCTTAACAACACCAAGTATGTTATCATTATAACCCTTTTTCACAGATAAAATAGTAATTTAAAAATATTTAATATTAAACAATATAATCTATTTATCTAGTTATGAATTAAATTTATAATTTTTAGTTTGAAAAAGTGTACAACAATTTGCATTTAAAAACAATATTGATTTATATAAATTTTCTATTAAAGTTAATCATAACTATAAATAAAAATGTACAATTTTAATATTTCAAAATTGAAAAATTATTTAAAAAATATTTTTAAAAATTTACTTTAGGAAAAATATGTTGATTTCAGCAAACAGATTTTAGAAATTCATTAATAAATTAAAAAAAAAAAACCATTTTTATTTAAAATGCAAATCTCAAAATATAGCAATAACAAGCATGTAGTCACGTGTTTGTGATGCCATTAAGTTGCTCTTCATTGGCTATTTTTTGTGTGAATTTTTTTCTTTTCAGTTTTTATGCATTTCTAAATTAATCTAATCAATATTAATTAGACACATCATTAGTTTTGTTCTATAAATGCAAAAACTGTCTTATTTTTATCTTAAAATAAAACATTTTTTCTTGAAAATATTAATTATAATATAGTAATAATTTATTAAAATAAGAAAAGCTTCAAAAATATTTTACTAAAATCGTAAAAAAAAAAAAAAAACTACTGCGATATTTTAGTATTAATATATATATATAGAGAGAGAGATTTTTGAAAACTATAAATTATTTTATTTACTAATGTTATAAATTAGGCTCCTGTATTGATTTTTATATGACATTTATATAAAAATCTAAATAAATAATACTTCTGTATATAATATAAAAATAATACAAAATAACAATTCGTCAATTGTTAATATAGAGTTTAATATAAATAAATAAAAACCAATAATATTTCCAAGCGCTTTCAACTCTTACGAGTCCTTATCAAGGCAATGTAAACAATTCTATTTTCTCCTAGGTGATGAATCTAACATTTCATTGTATGGGCCAGGAACAACTAATCGGAAAGCTGGTTAATTTTGAATTCATAGTACAAGATGAATTTTATATAATATATGATTCTTTAATCTTGCGTTTTTTATCATGTCTTTCATTCATTAATATTGTAAAATCCTTTGGACTACATATATGGCCTGTATTATTTTGGTGAACATAAAAAGCTGAATAAACTGTATCATCTTCTCTTGCTCTATTATAAGTATATTTATGTTGTTGAAGGTGATATTTAATATTTGTTTTGGTTTCTCCAACATATATTGCACTACAATTTATTTGTGGGCATCTAATAGAGTATACAACACTGCTTTTATCCTCCTTATTTATTATTTCCTTATAATTATTTATTAACCTATTAAGGTTAGGTGGAGTTCTCCATGCTAATCGAAAATCTTGACAAAACTTTTATTATATTTTTATTAATATTGGGAATAAAAGCTAATGATATCCATAGTTTATTATTCATATTTATATGGTCACTATTATGATGTTGTTTATAATGCTTCAATACAGTAGATAATAGCATTTGTTTATTATAACCCACTTGTATTAAATCTTGCATATAACATCTTATATTATTTTTCATAAACATTTATTTGAACACAGTCATTGATTACATGTTAAAAAAGCTCTAAAACAAGCTAATTTGTATACTAAAGAAACATTAGATGTTGGATGAATGTAACCTCCATTATCTATATGTTTTGCAACCATTTTATATACTAATTTATCATCTACTCTTGATATTTGCAAATCTAGGTATTTAATACTAGAATTGTCTTCTCTTTCTATTGTCCAAACTAAACCATCTTCTTTCTGCAAACTATCAAAAATAGAATTGTTTACATTGCCTTGATAAGGACTCGTAAGAGTTGAAAGTGCTTGGAAATATTATTTGTTTTTATTTATTTATATTAAACTCTGTATTAACAATTGACGAATTGTTATTTTGTATTATGAAAAGATAACTAAATTTTGAATAATATTTTCTTAATATATGTTGAGTGTTGATAGGTTTAGATGGAATTTCTAGATGAGAAACTGAGATAAGCTTTCTACCACATCTAAAACTCTATTTTTAACAGATTTGGTGAAGCTACAGTACTGCTATATTTTGTACCAAATCTCTTGGCATACATTGTGTATAATGACTTGCATTATGTTGATAAGCTTTCATTACAGTAGAATATTTATAGAAATGCAAGTGTATTTCCTAGTCCCTACCATGTGTCAGAGTGGTGCAGTAAAAATTACACTACAGAAATATTATTCATTATGGCAAAAGTACGATACTTTTCAACATGCATATATATATATATAATACAGGTGTTTTACCTATATATATATATATATATATATATGCATACTTAAGATTATAGTATAAACAAAATTAAAAATAATGTAGTTATTGAAAATATATTGAGAGGGCATATATATCATCATCATCATCATCATCATTATCAACCATTATCAATCCACTGCAGGATGAAGGTCTCTCCAAGTTTAATCCATCTTCTTCGATCTTCAGCTTCTCTTCTCCACATCACCCCTGCACACTTTCTTATTTCATCCATCCATCTCACATGTGGTCTCTTTCTGGGTCTTTTACAATCTCTTGGAATCCAGTTTAAAATTTCAATTGTCCATCTATTATCATCTCTTCTAGCAATATGTCCAGCCCAACTCCACTTCAATCTTTTAATTTTTTCAATGAGGTCAGTAACACCTGTTTGTTCTCTTATCCATACATTGCGTTTACGATCTCTTCTTGTTACTCCCAACATACATCTCTCCATACTTCTTTGAGTGGTCTGAAGTCTCTGAATTGCTCTTCTATTAAGTGTCCAAGTCTCAGATCCATAAGTAAGAACTGGTAAAACACATTTGTTAACAACCTTCCTTTTCAAACACATAGGCATATTTCCTTTTAGTATCAAGTTATTTCTACCAAAAGCACTCCAACCAAGTTTAATTCTATGATTAATTTCCTCCATTATGTTTCCATCTGGATTAATAATCTGACCAAGGTATTTGTAACTATTAACTTTTTCTAATTCATCATAATCAATCTTTATTTTCATATTTTGAGCAAATCGATTAAACATTAAAATTTAGTCTTTTTAACATTTATCTTTAGTCCTACTTTCCTACTTTCATCTGATAATTCCTGCAACATTTCCTGCAGATCTGAAGCATTATTTGCAAAAACAACTATATCATCTGCAAAATCTAAATGACTTAAATAATCACCATTTATTTTCACTCCTTTAGTTTCCCCTTTTAATCCATAAAATACTTCATGCAGCATATATATATATATATATATATATATATGCTGCATGAAGTATATATATATATATATATATATATATATAAATTATTAATCAATGCCTGTATTCCGATTATAATTATATATATATTATTATTCAAAACAATACAATAATTAATACAGTAAAACAATATTTTAAAAAACAAATATAATAGAAGTACTTTCAACTATCTATGTAGTCATTATCAACTAGATTCAAATTGTATTAGAAAAAACCGTTACAAATGTAAACAAAAAGTAATATGTCATACATCAATTTTCCCACAATTGAGATGTGGACATGGAGAAAAATGGAAAAAATCAGTTGGGTGAATAAAATAACAAATGAAGAAGTTTTGAAAAGAGTTAATGAGGAAAGAAGATTGATTGAAAGTATCAAAGAGAGAAAGAGAAACTGGATTGGACATATACTAAGAAAAGATTATAGTTTAATGAAAGGTGTTTTGGAAGGAATGGTGAGTGGAAATAAAAAGAAAGGACAGAAGAGATTGACATTATTGGATGATATACGAGATGGAAGTGGTTATGTGGAATTGAGGAAGTGGGCAAGGAAGAGAATGGAATGGAAGAATGGATGAACTGACGTAGTGACTACTCTCTGGACCTGTCTATTGGACAGACTACTATTGATGATGATTGGTGGCCTGTCTATTTATCAAATGTTGCTTTTCACTTTTTATTAACATAGCTTCTTTAATTTTGTATTTATTATTATTTCTTTCAATACACAAAATCTTAACTTTATCAAAATCAAAATTAAAACCATAATTACATGTTACATTATGATCAAAAATACTGATGGTGATACATCATCATTTCTAACATTCTCTTGTCTTGATTTTTGTACTCGTTTATATAACAACAAATGTTCCTTTGATCTTTTCTCCAATGTACATCAAGATTCCCCAATATATGCCTTTCCACAAACACACAGCCATTTATATATTGCTCAACTTTGATTTAAAATAAAAAAAAAACAAAAAATGTGATATTTTAAATCAAAGTTGTGCAATATATAAATGCCTGTGTGTTTGTGGAAAGGCTATATTGGGGAATCTCGATATACAATGGAGAAAAGATCAAAGGAACATTTGTTGTTATATAAACGAGTACAAAAATCAAGACAAGAGAATGTTAGAAATGATGATGTATCACCATCAGTATTTTTTGATCATACTGTAACATGTAATTATGGTTTTAATTTTGATTTTGATAGAGTTAAGATTTTGTGTATTGAAAAAAATAATAATAAACGCAAAATTAAAGAAGCTATGTTAATAAAAAGTGAAAAGCAACATTTGATAAGCAGACAGGCCACCAATATAAAAATTAATGAATTGTGGGAAAATTGATGTATGACATATTACTTTTTGTTTACATTTGTAATGTTTTTTTCTAATACAATTTGAATCTAGTTGATAATGACTACATAGATAGTTGAAAGTACTTCTATTATATTTGTTTTTTAAAATATTGTTTTACTGTATTAATTATTGTATTGTTTTGAATAATTATATATATATATATATATATATGGCCCTTAATCCCAGGAGGCTGTAAAGTCACCAACCAAGGCAGCGGTTGGTGGCCGAAGGCGGAGGGTGCTAAGAATATCCTTGAGGCGGACCCAGGCTGCCATTTGATAACAACTTTTTATTTAGGTACTTACAACTGCAGATCACTTTCAAGTGAAGGAAGATTGCAAGAATTAGAAGAAGAACTCTCTTATATTAAATGGGATATTATTGGACTTTGTGAAGTTAGAAGAAAAGGTGAAGAGACAATTGATTTAAAAAGTGGACATATGCTCTATTATAAAGGCACAAATATTGGAAATACAAATGGAGTAAGATTCATTATAAATAAAAAGTGGAAGAACAATATTGTGGAGATTGATGGTGTATCAGACAGAGTGGCAAGATTAGTTATACAACTTAATAGCAGATATCAAATGCAGATAATTCAGGTTTATGCCCCAACAAGTTCTCACAGTGATGAAGTAGTAGAAGATTTTTATATGGATGTACAAAAGGCTTTTGATCAGAGTAAACAACATTTTAAAATTGTTATGGGAGATTTTAATGCTAGAATTGGTAAACAAATGAAAGATGAAAGTGTTGTAGGTAATTTTGGTTATGGTAATAGAAATGAGAGAGGACATAGACTTGTGGAGTTTGCAGAGAAGGAAAAACTTTATATTATGAATTCTTTTTTTGAGAAAAATGTTAGAAGGAAATGGACATGGAAGCATCCAAATGAAGGTACAGCAGAATTGGATTATATTTTGACTAACAGGAAATACATATTTCAAGATTGTAATGTTCTTAATAAATTTAACACAGGAAGTGATCATCGATTAGTAAGGAGTAAGATACATGTTAATGTAAAACTAGAGAGACAAAAATTATTAAGAAAAACTATATTTACAGTTGATATTCCTAATCTTCAGAAACATTCTAATGAATTTAAATTAGAACTTACAAATCGGTTTCAAGTATTAGTAGATTTTGAACATGATTCAGATTTGAATGAAATTAATATGAAAATAACTGATACACTTTTAAAAACTGCAACAAAGATAGCTGGTAGAAAAAAGCAGCAATTGACTAATAAAATTTCTACTGAGACTAGAGAACTTATGAAGAAAAGAAGGAATATGAAGATATGCAAGAATGATGCATTAAAAAGAATTGAATATCTTGAATTTTGTAAAATGGTGCGGAAAAGAGTTGAAAATGATATAAGAAAGTATAACTGTGAACTAGCAAGAAAAGCTGTAGAAGAAAATAAAAGTCTTAAGAATGTAAAACAACATTTTGGTATTGGTAGGAAATTTATATCTGCAATAAGGAAAAAAGATGGAATTATTACTAAAAAGAGGGATGACATTATGAAATTGGTAGAAGATTTTTATCAAGAATTATATAGTAATAAAGAACAAGTACCTCCTATATCTATTACATCTTCCGAATTGCCCAGAATTTTAAATGAAGAAGTGAGAAATGCAATTAAATGTATGAAAAAAGGAAAGGCTCCAGGTAATGATGGAATTATAATTGATATATTAAAAGAAGCAGGTGAAGAAACAGAAAAAATATTAGCAAAGTTATATACCAAATGTCTAAATGATAAAGATGTACTGGATGATTGGAAGAATGCAGTAATAATATTAATATTTAAAAAAGGTGATAAAGAAGATATTAGATATTACAGACCTATCAGCCTTTTATCAGTTTTATATAAAATTTTTACCAAGATAATTACAACTCGTCTACAGAGAACCTTGGATTTTCACCAACCAAGAGAACAAGCTGGATTTAAAAGTGGTTTTAGTACAGTAGATCATATTCAAGTATTGAGAGAAGTTATAGAAAGGACAAATGAATATGAGTTGTCATTATGTTTTTGATTTGTAGATTATGAAAAGGCATTTGATTCTATAAACATTTCTTCAGTGATTAAAGCATTGGATCATCAAGGTATAGATCCAGGATATTGTCATATTTTAAAGAATATTTATAAAAATGCAACAGCAACAATTAGATTACATAATGATACTGGGAAAGTCAACATTGAGAAAGGTGTAAGACAAGGTGACTCCATATCTCCAAAACTTTTTACAGCAGTGCTGCAAGAAGTATTTTGTGGATTAAAATGGGAAACTAAAGGAGTGAAAGTAAATGGAGATTATTTAAGTCATTTAGATTTTGCAGATGATGTAGTTGTTTTTGCAAATAATGCTTCCGAGCTGCAGGAAATGTTGCAGGAGTTATCAGATGAAAGTAGAAAAGTAGGACTAAAGATAAATGTTAAAAAGACTAAAGTAATGTTTAATCGATTTGCTCAAAATATGAAAATAAAGATTGATTATGATGAATTAGAAGAAGTTAAGAGTTACAAATACCTTGGTCAGATTATTAATACAGATGGAAACATAATAGAGGAAATTAATCATAGAATTAAACTTGGTTGGAGTGCTTTTGGTAGAAATAACTTGATATTAAAAGGAAATATGCCTATGTGTTTGAAAAGAAAGGTTTTTAACAAATGTGTTTTACCAGTTCTTACTTATGGATCTGAGACTTGGACACTTAATAGAAGATCAATACAGAGACTTCAGACCACTCAAAGAAGTATGGAGAGATGTATGTTGGGAGTAACAAGAAGAGATCGAAAACGCAATGTATGGGTAAGAGAACAAACAGGTGTTACTGACCTCATTGAAAAAATTAAAAGATTGAAGTGGAGTTGGGCTGGACATATTGCTAGAAGAGATGATAATAGATGGACAATTGAAATTTTAAACTGGATTCCAAGAGATTGTAAAAGACCCAGAAGGAGACCACATGTAAGATGGATGGATGAAATAAGAAAATGTGTAGGGGTGATGTGGAGAAGAGAAGCTAAAGATCGGAGAAGATGGATTAGACTTGGAGAGACCTTCATCCTGCAGTGGATTGATAGTGGTTGATAATGATGATGATGATATATATATATTGCATGTGTGTTGACTCATGTATATTCACTCAAAAATAAGAAAACACTACCATATTTTTAATATTTTAATAAAATAAATAGCCATGTGCCACATTTTTATTACAATTAAATATGCCCTAGACAAAATCTCATTTCTTCAGTACATTTTCTTTCTATTGAAACAATGTTTTGTATGGAGGAATAGAAATATATTCAAACTATACATTGTATGCATATAATAGTACATGTTGTACTGATCAAAACATGTTGATCCATCTAACATGAGCTGGAACTCAAAAATGTACTTCAAACCCAGTCAAGCCCAAGATTTGAATCCATTCGCCAAGCCAAACACCTAATAAATAATATATAATGATAGCCCATAAGAATTTATTCTAAAATCCAGCCCACTAGCTGAGAGAAAAGACAATGAGACTTATATTGACTATATTATAACTAAACAAAATATGCATACACATGGTGTATGTGTGGAAGTGGGGGGAAAGAAATTTGAACTACTCAAACAAGTTAGACAATAAAAAATAGTTTAATATAATGAATTAATTATATACATTAATGTGTGCATGAATGAGTGGTCTACCAAATGGTAGATAATTATATATTAGAATTCACACAAAAGGGTTATCATATGCTCTTTTATCAACTCAAAAGTATATATACATTAACACACATCTTTGGTGGATATGATATTAACATGCCAATCATTTATTAAAAAGATTACATAAGTTTGTTATTAACGTTTTGGATTAGATTCTGAAATTTGGTGACAAACATGTAATTTTGGAGTGTTCTGTGATTCATCACATATATAAGAAAAACTATTTTCATATCATTGTGGTAGTGAAAATCAATAAAATACATTTAACAATTATATTTGATTATATGACAAACTATTTCTTGAAAATTCTTTTAATTAACATTTAGAAGACAGATGCTTGAATTTCCCCAAGGCATGTACTTTTAAATACAGAAACAAATTATGACAGTGGGGTTGTTTAATATTTTGAGCAGAGTGCAATTTTAATATTATAAGACTAAAACTAGGTCATGAAGCAAGAGAAATAATATGAAGAAGTGGTGATACTGACAATGGTGAAACAATCAAAATAAGGTCATGCTTCTGGACAAAAAACAAAATGTAAGATCCCCTTCTTAGGGCAGTGCTTAGAGAAAAATGGTTAGGCATAGTGTGGGCCAGGCATACTGGAATCACCAATGCACAGAAGTCTTTTTATACAGAATAGGTTCTGGGAAGCTCAAGTATCCATGGGACAGGATATAAGGAGAAATCTATGGGTTCGATCCTGTTGCAACCTCCAGATTAGAAGCATATATATATTCACAAAGATGAGCTGAATGTCAGTAATGCAGTATGGATAAATGTCACTAAGGGCATTGAATAAGATTTACTGCTTTAAAAATAAATGAGCCCTTGTTTTAATGATATAACTTATACAAATAATCCGCTATGCCACTATAATATATGTATAGAGAAGATTTCATTTAATAAAATATATATTAAGATTTTAACCCATTCATTTTCTGCTATTTAAAATAATTCAATCCCACCTTCATGGATTTTGGTAATAACTAGAATAGTTAAATATTTAATAATATTTTTAGAGTATGAAAAATAAAATAAACTAGCTGTTGTGAAAAAAACAACTAATAGGTCACCCTTTCAGAATTTAAATAAATAACATTTTAAAAGACTTCAAAGTGCTAATTAGCTTAAACAGTGGATTTATCCAGTGTAGAATCACTTCATTTTATTTGGAGTTGAACAAATAACAATTTTTATAATAAAAACCAACATAAATTATTGATTTTTAAAAGCAATCTGGTGAATATCTTAATTAATCATACATTATATTTTAAGGTGACATTAATAATCTTAATTTATGGAGGTTTAATTAAACGGGGGGGGAAAGGAAATATTTTGAGAAATTCAGCTCATCAGATTGCTTGAGATTGGCATATTAATAATAACTAAAACAGACATATGAAATCAAGTAATAAATGAATAAATAACCGTTTTCCCTGAGCATCATGGATAACTATTATTTTTGATTTACAATTGTATCATTCTTACATATGTTTTTTCAATAAAGTTATTTATAAATAAATAAGTAACCACATTAATGTTAAAGAAAGTTAGAGCATATGAGAGCAGTTTATATTTACATACTAGAAAGATAAATTAAACTATAAGTTAGGAGAAATCTTGATAGCAGGATTTGAGATTAGTTAGATTAGCTTTACTTTTAGGTTGTGGCATGAACTACTGATTTACCTTGCACATGTCTTAGAGTCCATTTTAAAAATCCAGCTTGTGCATGGCAGTTCAATAATCCAAGTGAGTTCTTAGGTAACAGCAAGCTTGTGATCAGAATTCCAAAGTTCTCAGGTCAGGTCTTTACTTCATTCTATGGCAATAGGATGGTACAGCAGCAGAAGATGACCTCCATGGGTTGCAAAGGTGATAGACTTTCTATTCAATGATCATTTTTTAAAATTTCAAACCAGTATGTGTTATGTTGACAACATGACTCTCTCAATAGCAATAAACTGTTGGTATTTAAAATCAGCCCATTTTATATCCCACTCTGGTATTTGTGGAATGCTTTTAATTTCTTATTTCTAGCAGAAAAATCTAATCTCTGTTCTAACAAAATCTTATATTTTTTGTCCATTGTTCTCATAGATGCAATCATTAGATAATATCCAAAATATATTTAAATCTATTTCCAGATTAGAAATAGATTTGACAAAATGTTTATAACAAAAATAAAATCTATTAATCTTATTCCCCACTTTATTTTCAATATAACTTTAATTAAAAATTCCTCCCCAAGATTAAAACAATATTATATTTCCAATTCTTTAATTATTTTTGGACAATTAATGGTTGCATCTTCCATATTGGATTCTATAAAATATACAGTTTAATAAAAAAAAAAGTTTAAAAAGAAAAAGTTTTATAAATGACACATAATGAAATATTTATAAATTAATATTTTATTAGTATGTTTGCTCCTGTATCATATATATCTGAGCAGCACCTATGTATTTTAATAAAAAAGAATTAAAGTTAATAATAATAAAAAATATTGAAAAGCTAAAATTTATAATTTTTAGGTGCCCATCTCTGACATATATACATGAAATATATATACACAACTAAAGAAGCAGGATGGGACATATGGTTTAAATATATGTTAGTAGTTGGAACCATGAAGTTCAATCTTGGGCTAAGACTGACTGCTTCAATGTATGGGATTAACCAATCTTAAATTTGCAATGGAAATAAAAAGATTTATAGAAAAACAGAGATTGATTAAACACTAGAGAGCTAAAAGTAATGTGATGATTTGAATTTATTGTTAAAGTCAGCTATAACTTTAAAGGTACAGCTCTATCATCATGACACACCCAATCTCACATCATATTCATATGTACCATAATGCTAGCTGTTTTACTTATAGTAATTAACTTTAACATATTATAAGTAATAAATTGAATTCAATAATCACACTCATCATATAATGAAGTTAATTGGATATTATTATTATTATTATTATTATTATTATTATTATTATTATTATTATTATTATTATTATTATTATTATTATTATTATTATTATTATTATTATTATTATTATTATTATTATTATTATTATTATTATTATTATTATTATTATTATTATTATTATTATTATTATTATTATTATTATTATTATTATTATTATTATTATTATTATTATTATTATTATTATTATTATTATTATTATTATTATTATTATTATTATTATTATTATTATTATTATTATTATTATTTTATTTTTTTTATTTTATTATTATTATTATTATTATTATTATTATTATTATTATTATTATTATTATTATTATTATTATTATTATTATTATTATTATTATTATTATTTTATTATTATTATTATTAATGCATAGTAGAGAAGAAATATAGTCAAACATTTTAAATGCTAACAAAATGAATCATTTTAATAAAATAAAATAATAATGAATCCTAACAAAGATTTGAATATAAAATAAATGAATATATAAAAAATATAAAATATATAATAAGAAAATATATACATTCAAATAATAATAATAATAATAATAATAGATGAAATACACAGGCTTATGTATACCTGTGTCTATATATGTAATAGACAGGGTATGAGCACAGACTTTCACATAACCCACCACTCTCCACACTATCTCATAACACTAATACACCTGAACACACATATGTCGAAAAGATAAATAATCATGAATATATGTATTTCATGCTAAACCAGCAATCATCAGTTGGTCCAGATTACCATCTCTACACATATATGCTACAAGTGCTCAGATATATATTAAGATAGCACATCCTTCTACTTTAATGGACAGGTTTCAATGTACTCCACACTCCAACTCTTCAACTGTCCAGCCAATTGAAAATCTGATGATGGAACACTCAAAGGCCACCCTCAGGTCAAGATTGTTGTCACACCCATGTTGACCTAAAGGTCAATCTTACCCCTCATGTACAGGACATAATCCATTAAATACATACAAGGGATAGGCAGACATCTCTAATATGTAATAGATGAAATACACAGGCTTATATATACCTGTGTCTATATATGTAATAGATAAGGTATGAGCACAGACTTTCATATGACCCACCACTCTCCACACTATCTCATAACACTGATACACCTGAACACACATATGTCGAAAAGATAAATAATCACCAATATATGTATTTCATGCTAAACCAGCAATAATGGATTATGTCCTGTACATGAGGGGTCAGATTGACCTTTAGGTCAACATGGGTGTGACAACAATCTCGGCCTAAGGGTGGCCTTTGAGCATTCCATCGTCAGAATTTCAATTGGATGGACAGTTGAAGAGTTGGAGTGTGGAGTACATTGAAACCTGTCCATTAAAGTAGAAGGATTTGCTATCTTAATATATATCTGAGCACTTGTAGCATATATGTGTAGAGATGGTGATCTGGACCAACTGATGATTGCTGGTTTAGCATGAAATACGTATATTGGTGATTATTTATCTTTTCAACATATGTATGTTCAGGTGTATCAGTGTTATGAGATAGTGTGGAGAGTGGTGGGTTATGTGAAAGTCTGTGCTCATACCCTGTCTATTAAATAATAATAATAATAATAATAATAATAATAATAATAATAATAATAATAATAATAATAATAATAATGAATATTTGCAGTATAATTTTTTGTATTTAAAACAAACAGTTTAAAAACTAAGCAACAATAATAGTGTGCTTTATAAATATAATATTAAAAAAGATTAATGAATTAGATAAATATAAGTTTCACCTAGGTAAGTTCGAATTTCAATTTTTGTCTGAGGTCAAAATAATAATAAATTTATCGACAGTTTTATCACATTCTCTTTGAGAGTTAAGAATTTTTTTTCTCTGTGTACACACAGGAAATTGTTTCTGGATTACTTTGGAATGTTCTATACAATGACACAACAGTCTTTTCCTCTTCCTTAAATGGATGCCTTTATTTCTTGTGGGATTTTTTCTATTAGAAATGCAAATTTAATTACAGTTTTTGTTAATTATTTAAATTATAATTAGTTAATATAAAAATTTAATTCTTGTTTTTTTTTTTAGATTTTTATTCACTTTAACTTTTTCACCTTACTTTTATATAATCTCCAGTGCTATACATAATATTTAAAGAAAATAATCTCTTGTTAATCAGTTATATCTATGGGTGAGAAACAAGCATTTTAAATTTAGGATGGTTTTCTGGAAGGTTCAAAATAATCTTTCATTAGGGATGTTTCTAAAAAGTTTTTATCTAGGCACATTTCATGGCAATATTGCATCATGGCAGATTGGTTCAGCTGCTACTCTTGTTTAAGTATAGTATTCCATTAAGCATCACATGATCACATTTTCTATACTAGCACATTAATTGTTGATAAACAGAGCAAAACTCTCCATACAGTATTGCCACCTGTGCTAAACAGAGTAATCAATGGATGCCAGAAGGCTTGTGCATAAAATCCCTATCTAATGCCTACTCATCCAATATCCCCAGACTAGTTTCTGGCTTGTGGCCTTCGTCAGTGAGGAGCTTTGGATCTGAGAGCACTGCATCTAGATCTTAGGATCGAATGCAACCCTCTAGCAACCACCTTTTATCTCTACTTAACTACAAAACTATGAGGAATAAAATTGAAAACACAAAAAATATTTTCAATCTAAGCTCAATAGCTTATATAGTCATATGGATCTGAACTCAGTTCAGCACCCATACATTTTGGTGTCTTTGGCTCTTTTACAACCATAGCCACCACTATCCTATTATGCAGGATTGGTGTTAAACCATTAAGCATCACATGATCACATTTTCTATACTAGCACATTAATTGTTGATAAACAGAGCAAAACTCTCCATACAGTATTGCCACCTGTGCTAAACAGAGTAATCAATGGATGCCAGAAGGCTTGTGCATAAAATCCCTATCTAATGCCTACTCATCCAATATCCCCAGATAAGTTTCTGGCTTGTGGCCTTCGTCAGTGAGGAGCTTTGGATCTGAGAGCACTGCATCTAGATCTTAGGATCTAATGCAACCCTCTAGCAACCACCTTTTATTTCTACTTCAACTACAAAACTATGAGATTTAAATTGAAAACACAAAAAATATTTTCAATCTAAGCTCAATAGCTTATATAGTCATATGGGTCTGAACTCAGTTCAGCACCCATACATTTTGGTAGATTGAAAATATTTTTTGTGTTTTCAATTTCATTCTCATAGTTTTATAGTTAAGTAGAGATAAAAGGTGGTTGCTAGAGGGTTGCATTAGATCCTAAGATCTAGATGCAGTGCTCTCAGATCCAAAGCTCCTCACCTACGAAGGCCACGAGCCAGAAACTAGTCTGGGGATATTTGATGAGTAGGCATTAGATGGGTATTTTATGCACAAGCCTTCTGGCATCCATTGATTACTCTGTTTAGCACAGGTGGCAATACTGTATGGAGAGTTTTGCTCTGTTTATCAACAATTAATGTGCTAGTATAGAAAATGTGATCATGTGATGCTTAATGGTTTAACACCAATCCTGCCTAATAGGATAGTGGTGGATATGGTTGTAAAAGAGCCAAAGACACCAAAATGTATGGGTGCTGAACTGAGTTCAGACCCATATGACTATATAAGCTATTGAGCTTAGATTGAAAATATTTTTTTTGTGTGTTTTCAATTTCATTCTCATAGTTTTGTAGTTAAGTAGAGATAAAAGGTGGTGGCTAGAGGGTTGCATTAGATCCTAAGATCTAGATGCAGTGCTCTCAGATCCAAAGCTCCTCACTGATGAAGGCCACAAGCCAGAAACTAGTCTGGGGATATTGGATGAGTAGGCATTAGATAGGGATTTTATGCACAAGCCTTCTGGCATCCATTGATTACTCTGTTTAGCATAGGTGGCAATACTGTATGGAGAGTTTTGCTCTGTTTATAGTACTCCATTCTTAACTTCCCAATAACACAATAATTTTTTTTATAATGCTATAATTTTGCAATCCATAACTGTTTTATACAATGATATTTTTTTCTCCTCTATTTTTACTTGCTTTGTGTCTATTTATCATATTTTTCATAGATGTAGATTTATTTGGAACCTACTTTCTTCCAAAAATTGGTATGATTTGTATATTGTTTTTAAATTACAGTTTAAATATTTTTATTAATTTATGACATAATAAAATCAAATAACTAATTATTTAAAAAAACAATTAATTTTATTGCATTTAGCTGTTTTTTAAAAGTTAATATCTTAATTACAACCCATTATATTAAATTATTATCTATTAACTTACAAATCTATAAATATAAATTTATAAACAAGATAACCCTATTGCAAGTCAAAACATGAATGAATCTTCATTTTGTCATTCTCTTTTTTTATAAGTATTATATTATTTAACATTTACTTAAAATGCTTGTTTATGTTACAGGTCTACACAAGTTTATTTAATCTTTGATATTTGATTTTAAATAAGTTACAGCATTGTAAAATATATATATAATATTATTTAATTTTGTTAAGCTTTGTGTCAGTTTTATTTTCAATTTTTAATTTATATATATACACAAAACATGTGGTGTTGTGATATCAATCTATTTTACTATGAAAACATATTTAGCAATCTCTTTATCAGCAGACCATAACCCTTCTATTTGTTTTTATGTTTTTAAGTCTGTATCATTTTCAGAATATATCATTATACCTACTTACAATTAATCATTTTACATCCATTTTTCAAACATTACACTTTTTAGCACAAGCCAAGAATGTTTTAGAGTTCTTATTTTCTGCTACTATTAAATCAATATCTTTCATTTTATTGTTTAAAAAAACCAAAAAAGAAAGACTTGTACTCTGGTTGAACTATTATATTATTTCTTGGATTTATAAGTTTTTGTGTGTGTGTGTGTGTTTTATTTATTTCCTTTAGTTAATTTTTTTATATTTTTATATGATTTTATTGTTTAAGAAAGATACTTTATGAAATTTCATAAACTTTTGTAAAATTTTAATTTCATACATAAAAAAAAAAAAAAAAACAATACAGAATTTTAGCCTAAATGTATTTAAGCAAAAAAATCTGAAAAAAAAAGATTTAAACTATGGGAATTTTATAAATGAAAAAAAAAATTGTGAAATATCTCAACAATTTAAAAAATACAATTCCAATTAATAAATTCAGGTAGTTTGAACATAGTAATATTTTAATTTAAAAACTAATCAAAAAACACAAATATAATCAAATAGTAGAAAGTTAAAAAGATTTTTAGCACTGCCTACTTCTCTTCAACTGATTATTTTCTTTGTTATCAGTGCCCATGGCTATTTGTGAGGTTATTTCAAAAACATTTTAAGAAAAACTAAAAATGGTATTTTTTGTGAAGTTTATTCAGATTCATGATTATTTTTACACAATATTTGTGTAATAACTATTAAAAATAAAAAGTATATATTATGTAACTATTATTTTATATGTATATATTTTGTTTTTAAAAATAGAAATTCTAAATTTTAATGTAATGTTATCAAAGAAAATCATAATGTTTTGGTGACCCTTTATGAAAGTTATAACTAAAAAATTATTGCAGACACCATATTAGGTTAATTTGAGATATTATAAAAAAAAAAAAACAACTAATGTTTTAAAGCAGAATTTATTACATTTATCAGTGTCAACATTTATTTGTTTGCATTTTGAATACAAATGTCATTTAAAATGATTTTGTTCATTTACTAAAGCTATTCTCTTCTGCTAATCATTCAATTATTTTGTTATCATTTACTATGACATTAAAGTATATTAAAATCAAATCAAGTACAATTCATTGATTTCTGATATAGAATAATGGTTTAATAGCAAAACCAAAAGTTAATGGTTACCAAAAGATTTACCAGGGATGTCAATTATATCTGGCATTGGGCAGAAGAGTTCTAATTCAATGTGAAAAATAAAATTATATACTTTCAACTAGCCAGAATAAATGTTATTTGTAAATATGATCATATACAGAAGTTCAAAGTAGAAGTCCATAATTATATCTCATTATTTTTGTTATAATAAAGTTTTCATAAATTTTGAAAGGTTTGTTTTTTCATAATCAGTTCATATTTATAGTAATTAACTTATAGTAGATTGATATATAGTGAATTAGGTGCTCCTGAGATTATTCCTATTAAAGTCAGCTCTATGTCCAAAGTGGAATTCCAAAAGACAAACTAACAAATCATACAAAAATACTCAGTATATTTAAGAAGGCATATATTTATCACACACTAGCCTGGAGGTATCTTCTGATACATATTAAGATGTTGAATACCAGAAAAATATGACAAATGATTTTTGTTATTATAATTGTATATGTCTAAGTGTGCTGGAATGCAGTTAAGGGTAAAGCTAAGGTATGACTTTAATATTAAGTGGCTGAACATTTTCAAGAAGTTTTATCTGCTCATAATCATAATGAAAAGGTCATCTGAAAAAGGTGAAATATATAGGCAACAAATATTTAAATCTATTCAAATAGTGAATTAGAAAGTTCATTTTTTGGATAGAAGAAAGCAAGTTTTTTTGGTTTATAATGTGGGTGTTATTAGCTCTGTGCTATGCTTTTTTGATTTTATATTTAAAGTCATGTCAATCTATATAAGCAACAGAAGCAGGGGAAGGTTTAAACATATGGCCAGTGGGCCATTGGTGGTTTAAAAAGGTGGAATTATATTCAGAGTTATTAAGAACCATTTTATATAAATAACAATATTGAGAGGCATTGGTGGAGAGAGGTTAATGGGATTTTTCATAGTGTGAGTTACTACAACCAATTTGAGAGCATGGGATCTTGTACACTGTGTGAGAGGGCTGATCAAAAGGATAGGTGATCTTTTGAATTTGTTAGTCTATTAGTAGAAGGGTAGGGGTATGAAGATATAATTTGTATGAAGGTGAAAAGGTTTTAATAAAATTTTTAATGAGGGAAGAAATGTATTGGAAGAGAAGCCATGGACTGTAATCTTTGGGGGAATGAAGATTTAGTTTATGGTAAAATGGTTTACCTTTCTTGTAAGATGGATGTATTTGAATTCAATATTGGTAAGATCTTTTAAATATTGTTTAATAAACTCATATGTTTGAACCTTCCTCCACTTCTATTGCATGTATAAAATGACCTGATTCTAAACATAAAGTCAAAGAAGCATGACATATAGCTAACAACATCCAAGCCATAAACCAACAGAAAAGATGCTTTTCTCTCTTCAAAAAATGGAGTTTCAAATCCATTATTTGCATATATTTAAATATTCATCACCTATATATTCCATCTTTTTCAGATGACCTTTTCGCCATCATTATGAGAAGATAAACCTGCTGAAAGTGCTCAGCTTTTAATAATACAAGTTTCACCTTAGCTTCACTATTAACTGCACTCCAACACACTTACTTAATTAAAAATTCTATATTTCTTTTATTTTTACAGTCTATTTATATCATATTTTTATATAAAAGAATGGTAATACCTTTATTATTAAAACAATGTTATTTTATCAAATTTTATATTTTTGAAAACAAATGAAAGATTTATAATAACATAAAAAAAAATGCAGCAAAATATAATTAGACTACACATAGCAAGATTATATATATATAGTACTGAGATTAATTAGTTTTTGTTAATATAATGCTTACAATACACATTTATTTCGGATTTTTCTCAATTTCAATTATCTTATGTTAAACCTTAATTAAATTCACTATATTCTGTCTAATTTTAGTTCAAGTTGAGACATTAATTAAAATTTTTAAAAAGGAAAGCTTTATCTTTTTCTTTTACTAACGGATTAAAAGTTTTTTGATTCTTTAAAAAAAAAACATTTTATCCCTTTTTTTTAAAGAAAACTATTTTATTTGTAAAATTAAATACAATTCTCTATATCTAAAATTGTATGTATGTCTATACCTACATATTTTCAAAATATCTATTATGTAAAATCTTAATTTGGTAAAATTTATATGGCTTCACTATTTCTTAATTTTAATACATAATATTAAATTAAATCTATCCATTACTAACTACATAATCTAAAAATGAAATCGATATTTTTATTCTAATACACATATATGCTCAATAATGGTGTATTATCTTTATTATATACACATAATTGACCATAATATCTACTAGATTTTGTTCTGAATCTCCTTACATATACTACACATGACATATAACAACTCGTTCTGTTGATATTCTTTGATTTCTATAAAGTACACATTGCTTTTTTTTATGTGTCATAGCATCAGCCGGGAAGCGAACCTCTCGACCACTAATGCTTGTTTATTGAATGTAAAATATACAGTATTTTTCAACATCAACACTATATAAGGTAGACATATTTATATGTATAAAAGGCAATATATAAATTAAAATTATAGTATAAACAAATTAAAAAATAATATAGTTATTAATAATAAATTGTAAATCAACCTTTATATGTGCAATTATTGTGTGTGTGCTTACTCATTTACATTCACTTAAAAATAAAATTAAAACAAAACTTTCTTTATTCTATCTATATTTTTTTAAGTAAAATGAATAACAAAATTCCAACTTATAAATACATCCTGGATGATAATTTTTTTCTTCAATAATTATTTTCTATTGAAACATAATAACAGTCACTTTCTAAGGGACTATGCACCCTCTAATCGTTTTAATGTTTTAAAGTCATCTAGTTTACAAGTGTTCATAAATTTCATACAACTTTTAGCATTGTTCTTAGAAACATTTTATTATGTGAATGCTCTTAGTTCAAAATGTTTGAGTCTGGCTTATTTATATATAAATTTAAGTTGAGAAGGAGGTGGTAACCATATTTTTCTCTTAAAATCTCTGCCTTATGTTTTGAATAGAGAGTTCCTTGTGCTGTCATTATTACATCTGATTTGCTGTCATATAAGCATTTTTAAGGTACATCTGCCAAAGGTTTCAGCATTTCACATTATTATTATGTGAAATAAGGAAATTAATTTCTGAAAGAATAATAAAGTGAAGGTTTCAACAAATGCTAAAGAAATGATAAGTATGATCATATACTGGGTTTTGACATGGAAACATGGCTACTGCCTTATTATAAATTTATTGAATTTACAAATTTTAATGTTTTTAAATTTATTTTGTTGTTGTTATTTATTTATACATGAATACAATTACAGTGCTGAATTACATTTTAATTGTAAAAAATTAAGTTAATTCACATTTGCAATTTGAAAACTTTATATTTAACAAGAAAAAAATGGCTGCTGCCATATCAAGATTTATAAAATTTAATAAGTTTGAAAATTTTAATGTTTTAATTATTTTTTTGTTGGAATTTTTTTTTTTCATAGTGTATATTTCAAGCCACATATAATGATATAGGATTTATAATGACTTCACATTATATATGAGTAATAATGTGTTTTTCTTTACTCTTTCTCCCATGCTTAATTTTCTTTTTAATCTTTTACTATCCCATTATACATAACTTACTTTAGAAGAGTAGCAACTCTCTTCATACAGTAATTCCATCTAGTATAAGCTACAGTAATAACTGGATGCTAGAAATTTTGTGCATCAAAATCTCTATCTAGTGCCTACACATTCAATACCTCCAGACCCATTTCTAGCTTGTGATTTTCATAAGTGGTGTCATAGATCTGAGATTAATGAATCTAGATCTTAGAATTTAATACAATTCTCAAACAGCCACCTTTTATATTTTTAATTTACTATAAAACTATGAGCTGAAAGTGAAAACACAGTAATGTTTTTAATCTAAGCTAATTCACTTATGTAGTCATACAGATATGAATCCAATTCAATATCTATACATTTTAGTATTTTTAGTTTTTTAATAACCATAGTCTCCAACATTTTTTGGCTAGGATTGATATTAACTCACTAAAACATCATATATCTATCTCTTCTTATGATTACACATATAAGCAAATTAGCTTAGATTAAAAACATTATTATGTATTTATTCTGGACTCATAGCTTTATAATTAATTAAAAATATAAAATGTAATTGCTGGAGAATTGCATTAGATCCAAAAAATCTAGGTGCAATGCTTTCAGATCCAGAGTTCATTAGTAATAAAGACCACAAGCTAAAAAACTAGTCTTGGGATATTGGATGAGCTGGCAATAGATAGGAAATTGTGATGCACAAACTTTCTAGCTTTCATTGATTGCTATGGCTTGCACTAGATGGTCTTACTATATAAAGAGAATGGCTACTGTTGTAACAGATTGTGTGAGCATAAAAAATAGTGTTAATTTGTTGCTTTAGTGGTTTAACTTATTTTAATATAGAGCACAATAATAATGGACTTTTAAGTTGCTTGCCTATTTCTTTATTAACTATAAATTAAATTATAGGGTTGAGTAACTAAATTGTCATTATTTCATTATATCAAAAGAATTTTGATTCCACTTTTTTATTCTTTATTTACTGTATTCTATGTAATTCTATTTTATATTTTGTTCTGAAGTTAAAGTAATCAAATACTTTTTCATCTGAATTATAATGATGATTTACTAAAGTGTTTTAAATGATAACTAAAAGAATATCTTTGTAATTATCAAAAATGTTGTATTTTGCATATAAACAGAAATATTTTAAGATAAAATAAATTGTAGCAATATATTTTTTTTAAATTAACAGACAGATTTTAAAAGTTTTATTGGAATCTTAGTAAAAGAAATGAAACCTTAATATGAAATGATTATTAAAAAATCTATAATTATAAAATTTCTTTGAGGTTTTGCAACATATATTGATTAAATTCAGAAAAAGATTTCTGCATTCACATCTTTGACACTATTAAATATAAATAAATACATTAATAATTATTACTACTCCTTTATTAGGCAAGAGTTTTTCATTATTCACTACTAAGATATAATCTTTAAGCTCACTCAAAGATAAATGTATTTCCTATTTACTAAACATAAACATATGCACCATTAATATAACAGCATCTTTTTTTATTGCATATTGTTTAAATCTTTTATTTCACTGCACACTCTTAAAATATATAAATAAAGACATCTAAAAAAAGAATAAAATTGGATTAATGTTATAATGTGTTTGTATTGAATAAGAACAGATATATTAATCTTTAATTGAGTTTAAAGTTTATACCAGGATTAGGAATGATAAGTACAGTTTAATAAATGATTAGTAACAATAATATATTTATTTAAAGTGAATTGAATTAAAGATGTGAGTACAAGTTTAAACCTTGTAGTTCAAATAACACTAACTTATTTAATATTGATAAATACTGAATAATAATTGACATGAAAAGATTATCATGGATTAATTAAAAATTGTTTCTTTTGTATCAAATGCATTTTAGAAATCGTTTACATTTTTTTGATTATGCTTCAAAAATATGTAGTGAAATGAAAATTTTAATATATAACTTAAAAATTTATTATTATATAAATTTTCAAATTACTGAAGACAAGTATTTCTCCTATTTATAATTTAACATAATATTTATAAATAAAAATATAGCATCTTTCTTTCATTCATAAGTAGAAAATGAAACATTGTCAACTATAAATTATTAATTGCAAAGTTATTTAAAATTATATTTTAAAATAATGTAAACTTTATAAAAAAAATTCAGACACGATAATACTCAAAGTCAAATTAATCAAATCTTGAGGAATATATTAATTATGCAAGTAAGGAATTACATGAAGCAGTTCTTTCATATATTAAAGTTTAGTATACTTACATATAGAAGATGAATATATTACAGGTAAAGTATCATTTATATACATCTTGATAATTTAAAAACTTTTGCCATACGAACAGAATTATAATTATAATCGGCTGAAATTTTATAACCTCTAAGTATTAGGATTTATGTAAGTAATATGTATTATTTAATTTTGAATAGACATATATTTAAGAAGTACATAATAAAGTTGAAACATAGAGTTTTAAAAAAAACCCACATATTTAGCTAATTAATTAAAAATTAATAAGTGTAAGTAATGTAAGTGCAATTTTTTCTTATACCCTTAAGTTTTATTTATTCTTAATGAAAAATAAGTGTTTTAAGTTTGAGAGCCTTAGTGATAGTAAAAGCTTCTTTCTAAATCAGCTAACATAAAATTTGCAATATTTTTTTTAAAAACAAATTTTAGTGAAACAAAACAAAACATTGTCGAATTAATCAATAATTATTATCTTTTGTTGTACAGAAAATAAATACAAGGAGTAAATATTAAAAATAACAATTATTTACTTACACTTAATATTTATTTGCATTTAAGGAAAAAAATAGATGCTTTAAAGTTAAAAAAGATATTTAATAAGTGAGAATAAATAAATAAATATTGTTGAATTATTTTTAATCTGACAAAATAATTAATCCAGAAGACTCAGAAATCAATGGTTCTAGATTTATCGTATTTTATCTATAATATATCAACTAGAGTTTACATTAACTTATAATCTTTATTATAAGTTTATAATTTTAAAATACTAGTCTATTTGACTTATTTTAAATTTTTTTTACTATATATGTATAAATTAATTAGATTAACAACTTAACGCTGGTTTATACATATGCACACACATAAATATACGATTAGCCTATTCATTCAGTATACTGAATGTTTCTTATATAAGTAAGTAAAGGTTTTGAAGTTAAGATTTTTCAGTATATATTCGTCTCCATTCTATCTCTAACAATTGATATAGCTGACCACACACACGAGAAAGATAGATGATTCCCAATAGTCTGTCCATTAAAGTTTAAGGAATTGCTATCTTAATATAATAAGCCGAGTACTGATTTTCTATATGTGTGGAAGATTATGATTTCCAATTGATGAAAGCAGGTTCTGCACGAAATACGTATATTAGGGATTATTTATTTTTCTTACATGTGTGTGGCCATGTGTGTCGGTTGTTTAAGATGGAGTGGAGGCAAATCTAGACTGAAAAATCGTTAAGTTCAAATCCTATATTTACACACACATATATATATATCATTATTAATAAAGGATTAAAATGTATCATTTATAACGATTCAATTTTCTTTTCATAATAAGAATATATAAGGGATATATTATTATTTCAAAATTGAGTTGAATGTGTATTTTTTCTATGAACGATAGTTTTTTGTTTTGATCTACCATAAATTCATGTATATATTTAAACAAACACAGAAAGACATTATCGTTTGTGAAACTGAGTGATATAGTGTTTGTATTTAAAAATTTTGTCATAATAAAATATAAAATATCAATTTAGATCGACTCTTGGTTCTAACCGTCTGTGTGGTTAATGATAAATCTTGCAACATGTTAAACAATTTTGTGATGAAAAGCCATTACTTTATACAGCGAATGATAGTCATCTAGTATTCATTCAGGCATTAGTTACTACGATAAGAAATACATTTTCTTTGTTGAAAAGAAAATGTAATCAGATTCTATTTCAAATAATGGATCACCCATGGGTATTTTATTTAATTAAAAATTAAAATGTGTCACAGGTTTTTTTTTTAGATCAGCACGAGAATATCTGAAACTTAGTCTATATATATATTTTTTTTTTCCAAAAGCAAAACTGTACTATAAATTCAAAACAGATCTCAGTAGACCTGATTAACTAAATAAAAAAAAAATATTGTTATGACATTTTTTTTCTTATTGAATTGATTTTTTTAAAGTATTATTTTACAGAAAATGAAAAAATAATTAAAAGCAAACGCTAGTAAAAAAATAAAGGGAAAAATAAATAAAAAAAACATTTTCTCTCTAATAGCATTGACCATATAATCAAAAAATGATTACACATTAGAATAGTTTATTTTTAATCTTTTAGTAGACTTATTTTATTTTTATTTAAACTAATTAAAATTACCACATACAATATATTTATGAATAAATTAATGGATCTGCTTTAATACCATAATTTTTAATGTAATGCATTAGCTATGAAAACATGCTTGCACGTATAACTTTTGAAAGTACTTTTAATTTGATCAGTTTTTTTTTTTCATATGTCATAGCATGGGCAGGAAGGCGAACCCGCAACAACGGTCTGCAACCAACTGCTTGCAAGGCGCCTGCGCTGACCTCTCGGCTAATATCTTTTGAAAGTACTTTTAATATGATCAGTTTTGATTATTATTATTATTAATTCATTTCAAGATGAAAGATTTTCAGTATTAGTTCCTATGTTTTTGATTTCTAGCCTTTTCTTTCTAATAACTCCAACAAATCTTATTTCACTTTAAATATTCGTAATTAATCTTAACATATATCTCTTCATAATTTTCTGGCTGATCTGAAAACTTTGTATTGTTTTGTATCCAGAGTTCATCTTAGAGTTAAGCACTATTAGAATACATTTACCCAAAATACATCATTATAATATATAGACATCTTTCCATTTATTATTAAGATATGTCTATTAGAAGTTTAGTACTATGATTAATTTCAACCATTATGTTTACATTTATTTTAATAATTTGTCAAAAATATTTGCAAATTTAAATTTATTCTTATTCATTACAAGAAATCTTTTTTTTTTTTTTGTTATTATAAAAATTTGAACTCATTTGTTATGTTGTCAGTTGCTTGAGAAGTCAAGTGATATTTGATTATCAAAGTAACAGACTAAGAATAACATACCATATTTGCTGGTGTGTAGGACTCACTTATTTCCCCACAAAGTATGCCTAAAATATGGAAAGGGGGCATCCTATGCTCTGGTAATCAAAATAATGAGTTGGAATTTAGTCTAAAACTTCTGATTAATTCTTGCTATTAAAAGGTGTGAAGGTTACCTTGACAGCAGTGAGAGATATTGATTACTATATTTTACTGTGAATGTTTAGGTGGTTACTGGTTGGAATATATATATTTTTTTTTATATATATATATATATATATATATATATATATATATATATATATATATATATATATATATATATATATATATATATATATATATATATTCTATTACATTATGTCCTTAAACCACTAAACTTCACATGGTCACCATTCTCTATGCTTACACAAGCTATTGAAACAGAGGAAAAATTGTCCATATATTAGCACCACTCTATGAAGAGTTTTGCTTCTGTTTCAACAGCTTGTGCAATCATATTTAATGGTAATCATGTGATTTTAGTTGTTTAATAGAAATCCTGCCAAGTAGGATGATGGTAATTATAGTTATTAAAGAACTAAAAACACAATGCTGAACTAGGTTCAGATCTATATGACTATACAAGATAATTGAGTTTGAATTTAAAACATCATGTTTTTTTCTGGAGTCATAGCTAGAAACTAGTCTGTGGATATTGACTGAATAGATACTTGCATCCATTGATTACTCTGGCTTGCACTGAATGGTGTAAATGTATGGAGAATTTTGCCTCTGTTTCATTTTGTCCTTTTGTGAAACAATTGTTTCAAATAAATTGTTTATTTTTTTATAAAGATAATAAGTGGCATGATATATATTTTATGCTTCATTACTGAAAGAGAGAACACTCCAGTAAAATAGAATCCAAACCCATTAACTTTTTAAGGTTATGATTCATTCAATGTGTGCATATATGATCACACTTCAAAAATACACTGTAATGTTTAAATTTAAAACTTGGTAGATTTGTCCAAACCATTAGTTGATGTTTTATGGTGGATTGCTAAAAAAGGTCTGCCTTGCTACTATGAGATCAGTTTCAGAGTTATTTATTTAAAATGTAATACAGCTTAAATTAGAAGAATATAATTATTAAAATTTGAAAAGGAATAGTCATTTGAAGAGAAACATAATTTAAAGTAAAAAAATATAATTTAAAAAGAATTAAAAATAGTTTTTATTGAATATATCTCATTTTATGCTTTATAAATAGTAGTTACGGAATATATTATGTTTTCTTGAGAATGGAAATAAGGAACTGTATACACTGAAAATTATAGCATTTATAATCTGTAAATATATTGTTGTTTATTATTACTAATTTAAATATTGTGAGATTTCAAATTATATATATATATATTGTAATGGGATATATATATGCGTTACATTTAAATTTTAATACTTGATTTTTTGTAAATATCTAATACTGAATTAAATGCACAAACTTTCAAAATGCACAAATAACGAATAATTAATTTATTAATATTTGATTTAAATATTAAAATAAGCTTTAAAAAATTATAGAATTGAAACAAAGATTCTAATCTTTAAATAAAGTATAAAATAAAAACCTTTTTAATAATAGCGAAGAGTTTTTAATTTTTAAATATAAAAATTACAGGCGGATCCTTAGGGCAAAATTACAATTAAAAAGATGATTATGAAAGAGATAAGAGTCGAGAAATAGAAACAAAAGACTTGCTTTTCCCACCCAGAGATAGAGACACAGACCTCAGTGAAAAACCCAAAATCTACCTAGCCACAAACCCAAAATCTACTTGGATAAACCTAATGAACCAATGAAAAATAGATATAAAATATGTTTGATGAATCATGCATTCCAGAGATAAGGTGCCTGAGGACTATAAAATGAAAATCCAAAAGCAATAATTAATAAGAGAGAGAATTGGAAAATTAAAGTTTTGAATTCATTCGTAAAAATAATTTTAAAAGTTATCGCCGTCACCAAAAATGTAATCAGCTTCATCGTGCTTTCTTCGGTGCAGCCGGATGAAGGCAGCATTCATCTTCACGGATCCCAGGATTGAACCACTGGAACCATCTTCATAAAACATCTATGGAAATCTTTATAAAATTGTCATCGTCCACAAGAAATGGCCCTTGCGTAACTCAGATCTTCGTCACAAAGGAACGATCATGGAGAAAAAGGAAAGTATAAATTATAAATATGAAATATAAACTCTTTAATTTAAAATCTCAGAACTTTAATTTTATTTAAATATGAACTATAGACTTTTTTTTCAAATCAAATCTGAACTCTATTTTTATAAAGTTTAAAAATTTTAAGTCTTGTCTAAAATTGAAACGTAATCTTTTTAAAATATGTTATATGTTTTCATTTGTGCTAAGTGTAAGATCTGTTTGTAATAGGGTAGGGGTTTGCAAATGCAAACTTAAATTTAAAGATGAAAATACTTATTGTTATTTGTGCATTATTAAATTTAAAAGAAAAGTAGGTTAAATAATATTTGTAGTAAAAAAGTAAGTTAAATCTAATGTGTCATTTTAAAAATGATTTTAAAAGTCTTAAACCAAAGATTTTTTTATAGAATTAAATTAATAAAATGAAGTAAATATTAGTTGAGTGTAGATGGATGCTAGACTTGGTTAAATATAGGTTAGTTTTAAAGGGGTTTTGATTTCGGAATATTTATTTCATAGTTGTGTCAATGCTGGTGGAGAGATATATGGACATTTATATCAATGTAATGTGAAGTGTGTTAGCACCTAGGGCGATGAGTCCAACTGAATGCATGACCCCAAAGAGGTAGTCATATCACTGAAATGGATGCAAACATATTTTCTGCACCATTGACCATTCCAGCTCTATGGATTGAGAAGATAAGTCAGCAAGATAGGACCACTCTCCCATCCATACGTAGCATTTTCTCTTTATATTACATGCATGATTCCTTTGCCAGATAGAAGTACATTCCTATATTGATTGAAGCTCATGTTTTCTCCAATAATATCACGCTGTTCAGATGCACATTCCTGTTGGCATGATTCTATGCTAACATGTTCCCATTGCATTGGTTGCTGATATATATCTGGAAGCGAGCGTTGGTGTGGCTGCAGACTTTTAGCCTGGAGTCAAATGTTTGAAAGTCTTTTAAATGCGTCATCTGGGTAGCTCATCTATAGTCAACATTCCATAATTTAAAATTAAAAGTTAAAAACAAATAAAATAATAATGAAACAGAATAAAACATTAATTTCTTCTTGTGTTATAAATTTTTTTTTTTAAAGTTTGTGTTGTCATATACTTATATACGTGAATAAAATCTTTTTGTGTTATTTATACTGACAGTGATCTAGTGATTGTTATTATTATTATTTATTAATAGAAATATATTTAATAAATGTTTTAAACCTCTGTTACTTCATGAGCTAGTGACTTGGGCTGACGGTCATGATCTTAACAGCATGTATCTGCCTACTCTATAAATTTTCTAGATTCAAATAGCCTAGTGGCACCCTGTACAGCAGATTTTGGTAAGACTGGATATGATCACCTAATTACTGACCATTATAATATATATATGATAAAGAAAATAAATAAATAAATCTAGAAGAAAAATGCCCAGTAACCAAATAAAATAAAAAATGTTGTAAATCAAATGTGCAGTAGAAGTAGTCCTGCCATTCACAATCTTAAAGTCCCTTTACATGATCCATTGTGCTCAACAATTGCCCATGCTAGTCACAACTTCTTCATGAAATTAAAAGTTGGTTTAAATCAGCACAAAATCGATCTGTGTGTTGAATTGCTTAATACTTTGCTGCCTGCTTCTCTTAATATTACATTTATTAGCTAATGATGAAAATAAAAACTAAAAATGCACCCTAGAAAAAATAAAGTTATTAAAAATAAAAATTTAAAGTGGTCAATACTTAGGAAAAGTGATCAACACACTTAAAAGTCTCAATTGGGAGGGGTGTGATATAACAGTATGTATATACATGCATTGCACAGGTGTGTGTGTATATATGAGTTACATAGTTCACTTGTTTTTATTTATTAAAAAATATATAAAATTAAAAAAAAAAATATCAGAATCAATACTTGAAAATATAGAAATTAAAATACAGGGAAATTTAGAGATAAGTTAGAAACTAATGATTATAACTTGTCTTTCTTTTATACAATATTATCTGACAAAAATATTCTTTAAGGAAAATTATAACAGTCAGGAAAAGAAGTGAAATTTACAGTCTTACCGTATCTGCAGCTACAGGGCACCACCAGGCATTTGAACCTGAAAAATTTATAGAATAGGCAGATATGTGCTGTTAAGATCTAACTTTTACATATATATAGACTGTTAGCCCCAGTCACTAGCCCAGTGAGATGCAGAGATAATATATAACTTTATTTAATTTATATGTTAAATATAAAAAAAAATTAAATAAAAGAAGCCACTGCCAGTAATTAACACAAATATTTATTAAAGCACATAAATAATATGTAAAATTTGAGGAATAACATTTATTATTTTAGATTTTAATATTAACTTTTAAATTTAAATTATTATTTTAAATTTTAAACCAGCCATACAGTTGAATTTAATATTTTTTTTAAGAGTGTCGAGTATGAATAAACTACATAGATTGCATTTGCAATGAAAATATTCTATCCCTTGTTTAAACCTTAGGCCAAAAGTTTGCAGTCAAACTGACGTCAATCCATCTGATACATCGATGTATTCAAATGCAACATGAATATGACAGCACAAATACCATACTGTCAGGAGTGTACATCTGAACAGCATGGTTAAAGAAGACATTGACTCTCATCCAGACAGGAATATTACATCTGTCTAACAAGAACAATAAAAAAACTCTATAAGAAGGGACTGCATTTTCCATCTTACTATCCCCTTCCATAGGCAAAAATGGGGATGTGTGGCATATAATGGTGATCCTGCACATAGCGGACATCATACTATATTTACTAATTACACCGATATATCCAATCCATTGACCCAATCTAACCACGAAACAAATAACCTAAGATTTACCCTCTTTTAAACTAACATAACTTTGTGAATCTATGCAGCCATTCATGCCCAATTAATTTTAACATTTATATAAGTTCGCACAGATTAATTTTATAAAAGTTTGTTTTTTAATGTTGAGTATAGATCGACTACATAGATTACACAGTTAAAACATTTCAAAATAAACATAAATGATCAAAGTATAAAGTCATTGATGGAATTGCAGAGGGAAATTTACAAGAAACCCAATGGCATTCATCATAAGATGCCGCATTGATACCAGTAACTTAAAAGACATCTGAATAAATACATTTTAGATACTCAATGTAAGGTATCATTATTTACCGAATGTCTATATATTTTAATGAAATATGAAAATAAAAACATAATTAAACGTTAACGAATTTATGCAAGCATCTATACCCAACTTAAATTTAATTCTTTAAATAATTTATACAATAAATATTTTTAAAAAAATGGAAATGATTTTTAGCAAACTCAAATGTATAAAAATTAAACATTAATAATTAATTTGAAGTCAGATAAAAGTTCATTTTAAAATTTAGGTTAGCTGAATATTAAAAGCTTGTCAAATTTTTAAAGTTCTTAATTACTTGTAGTAAAATTTTTCCGTTTATATCTTGCAGTAGAAGAGCTCCCGATTCCTGGTGTCAATTTCCATGAAGTCTTTATTTGAAGACTGGTCTATCAGGAGGTGGCCTTAGCTGGTTCAATCCTGGTATTACAGTCATTTCATTTGAAATAATTGAGAGAGAGCGATAAGTGTATCTTATCACCCTTCTCACAAAATCAAGCTGGAACTGTCTTAATTTCAATATTTCAGGGATCTGCAATCTTTTGAGATGAAAAAACCAAATCTGACACTCACAACAATTTAAAATTTGAGAGCCATGAATTTATTTTTACAAATAAGGAAAATTTAAAGAAATACTATAACAAGTTATATTAATTGTATCTTTATTAAATATAGATTAAATCACATGGAAAATTGCTAGCATTGGTTTGAATCAGTGTAAACAATGAGCTTGCATTTTGTTAAAAAATTTCTGTATGTCTGGTTGGTAATTAATGGTTTTTAATTTAAGGCATGATTTCAAGTTGGCACCAATAATTTAGTTTCTCAATTTACATTTAATAAAATTCATGTTAGAAAAAGATTACTCACATAAGTATGTAGATCCAAAGATACCAAGTATACCAGATGAAATTTTTTAAAATCATGATATGAATCTGAAAGTCTCCAAATAATAAAAACCATAGAATTTGCCTTCTGTAGGTTTTTATAGCACTCTGCTAGTTTTGTGAAAGCAGACTACTTTTTTTTTTCAGTTCTTCCATTTCAATATTAAAATGAACAAATTTGGAACTTCATAAACCTTTGCTTGTCAAATCCAGAAATTATACTTCACAATTATCCACATTCATATTAAATGGTAAAATTTTTAATTTTCTCACATAGGATCATAATAAAAGCTAGAGTTGTATTGTTTCTAAATTCCTGAAACCATTAAAGAAATGATTCTTTCATGTTTAAAATTATTGTTTTAATATAATCTTTGTTAATGAGGGCTTTGAGAGAAGTTTGAAACATGAACTAAAGTTCCACTCTTTAAATCTTCAGCAAACATAATCAATTTCTTTTCAAACAAAATATTTTTTTCTACCATTGAAAAAGCAGTATTTCCTTACATTGTAATTTATGACTGAGCTGATTCAGTTGCAGTGTAACATCCAACATGAAATACAATTTTTGCAAACACTGATCTTATGTTAATTCTAAATATTGAATGCCCTTGTTGTTGAGAAATAGTTTGATTTCATTTATGCAAAATTCAAAATGTTTTTGCATGTTGTCTCTGGAAAGCCATCAAACCCTGCTATATTGGAGAAGATCTGAATACTCATTCTCCATTTCACATAGCACCTTTCTAAATTGCTGATGTTTAAGTCCTCTTGCTGCAATAAAATTAATAATCTTAATTACCAATTTATAACTTTACTGATTTCTTCTAAAAAAATTTATGCACAAAGTGCTTCCTGGTGAAGTATACCATGGAAAGTAATGACTTTGTGATTAACATTTTCTATTAAAATTGCAACAAACCCCCTTTTGATCCCATCACACTTTTTGCACCATCAGTTGCAATTGACACAATTTTATCAATATAATTTTTTCTATACATTCAATGGCAGCATTTGCTATGTCCTCTCCTAGCATTTGGCCCTCAAGTGGTAATAATCCTAAAAGTTCTTCTCTTGGACTCTCATGATATATACCTCATGTAAAGGAAAATCTGGGCTATGTCCCTGATGTTTCAAGACTCATCTGCTGCAATTGATAAAGATAAAATAATTTAATGTCCTCAACTTGTTGGTTGGCCACATTTAAATGCATTTTAAGTGGCCCATCTGCTACTGTTTTGGCCGATAATGGCATATTTTTAATTTTATTTAAAATCTCAGTTTTATTTTTGAAATCATAAAAAAAATTTTCAGATACTTTAACAAAACAACATTTTATGTTTTTCCTCAGTGATTTCTTGATTTATTACAAAGCTTACAATAGTAACATTATTGGCAGACTGTCTCCAATAATCAAATACAGAACTTGATTTTTCAATATTTTCCTGAAGTTCTTCAATTACTATTTTCCCCGTGTCACTGACAGGATATTTTATGGCAAATGTGGGATGTTTTGTCATGAAGTGTCTCTGCAAATTAGATTTCTTGTTTTGTGACAGTGCTTCTTGGCAAATAAGACAGGTTGACAGCCCTCCAAGTTCATGATAAATGTAAAAGATTCAGTCCATTTGGTTTTTAAATCATGATTCTCATCTAATGTTTTTCTTCTTAATCATGTTGAAAAACACTTTAAATATTGTATTTTATTTAACACATTATATCCACATTTTCTCAACTACACAAGAAATAATTATATGTTCCTCTTCTAGATTATAGTATTCACATTCCTCCATTGCAAACATTGCCTTGACCATTAGAAGACAACTGTGTGCTCAATTGTGAAGTTTTACTAGACTTAGTGAAAATAAAATCATGATTACGTTAATAAAAATCTTTTAAAATTTGTATAAATTGAAACTATGTTTGTTTTATTTTCAATTTTATTACAAAGTAGGTGGTTTATATGTTCTGTCCTTGTTTTATCTTTATTTCTTATGATTTTTTTATTTCATATTTGTAATGTTTTTTTTTAACGTGTGTTCATATATATATATATATATATATATATAAAATTTAAATATTTTAAAAAAAAAAAAAAAATTTTAAAAAAAAAAAAAATTAAAATAAAATTTTAAAATTAAAATTAAATTGAATTAGTGTTTTTTTTTTTAATTGGTAGGAGGAACGTCTTTTGTTTAAGTTTTTTTTTTTATTTAAAATTTTTTTTTTTTTTTAAAGAGCCACATATGGCTCATGATCCATAGTTTTCTGACTCATGGTCCATTTGATTGAGGAACTATTAAAGTGATTATTGATTTGAACAGCTATTATCAGTTGATAGTGATATATTGATCAGATTAATTAGTGAAGTATGAAGAGTTGACATTAAGACTAAAACATTTTATGAAGAAAATTGTGATAAATTATATTAATGCAGGAACATACTATATCCCTGGAACATTTCCTGAAAGTATTTATCAGATAATGCTGAAATTTTGACAACTCTTCTCTAAAGATTAATGTGGTTTGGTTATCATTATTAACTAATAATTTTATACAATTATGTAATCAGTATGTGTAAAATGATATAGACAATAACACATATTTAACATTTGAGTGCGTATGAAAGTGCATGTGGGTATAATTTTATACAGTAACAAAATTAAACTTGCTAAAAAATATTTTTTTACATGATGTATTAATTTATTTTGAGATAAAAAAAATTATGCAGGAGCAGAAAAGAATTAAACTGTTTATATACATACAAAGATATACTTAGTTTTTAGACTTCCAGTATGTTGATGATTGTATCATTTTTTTTCAAATTGAAAAAATAATATGTAGAATGATCTTAATATTATTAATTCACAAAGACTTTGGATTATAAATTAATGTTCAAAAATCTCAAATCATTTTTGGAAATACATAGCTAATTTTCAATGAAATTGTGAATCAATTTAAATCTCATGGCAACTTTTTTACGCAGGAAAGTACATTTGATTGTTGAAATAAAAACAGATTCCAATACAGTCCACAATTTTTAATAGGTCATAAAACAGAATATTTTTTATAGTGACACAACTACATTGACTGAATTAGTTGAATTTAGAGTGAGTATTTTTCCCAATTTATTAAATGAGATATTATTTTATATAGCGCTATGTTTATTTATGTAATAGTAATACTAGCGATTAAGCCAATGCATATGCGCTTTAAAGAGATTATATAAATGAATACTCAATTTTTCCAGACACGAGATATATTAAAAAAAAAGAACTCGAGATTCAAGAAAAAATTTGTTTTGAATATAATTTTTTTTCTCTTCTTTCAATCAGATTGGAATACAATTTCATTTAAATCCCAGGATTTTACCATATCTCATGAATAAAAGAGAAGAACACTACTAACGGTTAGCTAGATCTAATCTGGAATACTTTTGAATCATATTTTGAACAATTCCTGCTGAAATGAACAATTAGTGCTTATTTAAAAGACAGAAATTAGGAGGCTATATTATTACCATATGGACATTTAATATTTGTCAGAAAATAAGTAAATGACAATTATTTATTTCTGGTGAGTCTTATAATTAAAGTTTGATTTGTACTTTATTTTAATTAATCTGAATTTAGTAAATAACACTTGTTATCTGGATATTATTTTAAAGAAAATATTCGTTTAAAAAAAAAAGAAAAGAAATGAATTTGTAAAACCTTCTCTTTACTTGATAAAAGTATTTTAAAAAAAACAAACAATTATATTATATATCACATATATAAGCTAAGTTTATGAATTTTTATATAAGTTATTAATAAAAAAAAGGTAAAAAAATAATGATAATCGTGTAAATGCAATGTAGACATATAAATTGTCCAAGTCACAAATAATAACAATGTAATTATTTCCATTAGTCTCATTCATTCTTAGTTAAACTTATATTTGATTACTGAAGCTGAATTTTATATAAGTAGATTTATATATGCACAGTAAACAATGTTTAATAGTTTACACATGTTCACATCTGTATGTGAGAATACATTCTTATCAGTTTAATGAGTTAGGGGTCGATCACAAAATGAGTCATCCTGTAAAAATTGTAGTTGTATTAAATTAGGTTTAGAACAAAAAACACTCCTATAATTATTATATAAAAGGTTTTTTTTTATTCTGTTAGGGTTCAGACCAAAAGGTTATCACTTTACAGTTATTATTATATAAGCTATTACATTTTGGAATAGGATCTAAAAAGATTATATCTCATAATTATTGTAATAAAGATAGTGTTGATGTCTATCCTGCATATAACATATGTATGTGTAAATATTAGAAAACATGTGAGTCAAAGAAATGTTATATTTATGAATTCATATATGTGTAGAATTATATTTAAGTTTATTAAAGATGGGGTTAAAAGTATGGTGAATGTGACATTGTCTATTAATATATTGATACTATGATGTATAAAGATTAAAGGATTTTGTTAAAGAAACAAATTGTATATTAATTAATGATTATACTATGTAAACCTTATTCTTATATGATTTGTTAATTTTATTAAAGAAAGTAAATTGTATGTTAATTAATAAATACACTTGTAAATAAATTATTACATCATGCTACTTTGTTTATGTAAGATTACTTGATCTATCCTCATTCATCAGGAGTAACTTGTGTTCTCCACAATTTAGTCAAGCATTATAAATGGAACTATGTAATGGTTACATTATTATATTGAATAAAATATTGCTCAAAATATATACTTGTTTGTTTATTTTCTGATGCTTAAATCCAGGTGGTGCCCATGTAATTTACATAAATAAATAAATAAATAAATAGAGAAAATGTAAAAATGTTCAAATATGTAAGTCTTATAAGTGCATTAAAACAATTTATTTTAACAATTTTTATAACCTAAAGAAATATGATGATAAACTTATAAAAGTATTCTATGTTTATTTCATCTTTTTGAAAATTATGGTAATAAATATATTATTTTAGAAGAACATTCTTCTTAGATCAAGCTTGTGAAGCCAAAGAATTAAAATGTTAAAGAATAGTTTTGTAATGTCTGTATAAATGATAATATGATTATGAAAAGTATTTTACAATAAAAATAAAATGTTTTTATGGCAAAGGTAGATACTTTTATTTTAGAAAAATTATCTTCAGCAAAATCTAAAAAATTACATATTGATTATTTTTATTGGGAATATATGTCTTAGCAAAGATAATGAGTTTTTTCCAAAATGTAAAAATTACTTTAGAAGAATATAGAAGATAAGTTTCAAGCAATATAATAAATATCCTAAAGGATCAAGCATATATATTGCACCTGGCCAATAGGAGGATGACTCCTAGAAGGTAAGAACAAGTCTCTACATTAGGCTATACTAGCAGCAGTTTCACTCTCCAAATTTCCTTTGAATGATTTTCCAATTTCTTTAATACATCTGGTTATAGTCTGATGAGACAAACCATTTAGAAATGTTCCTTTCTTCATGGCAAATTATATCTGTCACATTTTTCCTACATTGCTTAACAAGTTATCGTTAGTAAATAAATGTTTTTGATTTGTTTAGCTATTAAGTATACTACCATTATAACTAACTTTTACAGTGGAATCTATCCAAGTTGTAACTTTGTGAAAACAATTTTGTTAAAAAAATAAACTTTTTTTTAAGTTCTAGTATTTTATTTTTATTACACAACCTTTCATCATACACATTAATTGGCAGCATGTTTTTGTGTATAATGCATTGTCAAATTATAGTTTTTAAAAACATGCAAAAATACCCTACAAATTAAGCAGAATATGATTTATTATTTATCTTAAGAAGAAAGTAGTATTCTGTCCACTTTTTATTGAACAACATTTCTTCATGTATAATTTTTATTTTTTTGTTTAAATTTTTTTTTTTTGAGATCTTAAAAAAACTATGCTTGAATTAAAAACATAATAACAAATAAGAGACTTTTATTTATTTTTATTATAAAAATTAATTAACAAAAAGATATAAAGTAAAGGTTTGGCTCTTCCACACCCCTCTAAGTTTCCAATGCAGGATGAGATGAAGAGCTAATTGGAAAAACCTTATTAGATGGCTTAAATTTATCTGTAAATGAGTGTCAATCTATAAAATCTGCTTTTGTTTATAAGCCTATTATATGGTTTGATTATTATTCAGAGAAAAATATGAATACTCTATTATAAGAGGAGATGTGGGGTCAATAAGAAATATCTCAGCTTGTCACAATAATCCTATCTGCCAATGAACAAGTCAGCCTATCATTATACAGAGTCATCATAAGGCATTATCAAAGTGTGGCACTACTCTTAATAATCAAACAAAAATGCTGATTTGACTTCTAAATAGCTTCAAATCTCTAATGTTGCAATGTTAGATTGAAAATTTTTGCATAATTATAATCTTGACAAGTCACTGTGATACATGTAATGTCTGATGTCAATTCTACAATTTGTGCTTAAATGATAATATCACGCAAACCACACATCAAAATAGAAATAAATTCCCACATGTATTGAAGTGGTCAATCTGTAGTACATATTTAACTTCACTGCCTGATGACATTACATACCTTTAAAGTAAGGTTTGAACCAGTTTATATGTGTATTTGGTCATCTAGAAATGTTAAGCACACACATATACACATATCACTCCTACCCTGTTTATTCAAAATGCTTATGTGTAACCAGATGAATTATTATTTTAGCTTAAGTATATTTTATTTCCAAGCTTGTAAATTCCCTTCACTTAGATAATTGTGTATGTGCATAAATGTATTACAGATATAAAAATAAATACAATTAATGTAGAGCTAAAGCAATGCCAAAAATTTTAGAAAGTATTATTACAATTTAAAAATGTCATTCTCATTTAACTATTTCAAGTCAAACCAAAAATCATATTTTAAAGTTATTTGCAATTTTAAAAATACATTTAAATAATGCTTTCTAGAACGTATTGTTTACATCTTCCAATATTGCCAAATTTCAAGTATAGGAGGAGCAGAAGTTCTAGGAATGCACAAAAGGAGTTCAAATCACTCTTCTCTCTCGTATTCGTTTAGAGAGTAGAAACAAAATGAACTGTGAGTAAAAGAAATTTGCTTTCCCTGATCTTAGATAACCTTTGTCCTGCCTTCCTGCCATACCATTGCTACTTGAGAACTGTTATGTTTAACTGTGAAAGAACTATTAGAAGATGTCCACCATTATTTTGTTGACAGGGCCTTCACATCTAAACTTCATATACATTATCCTAAATGGTCGCCTTTTAAAGATAATTCGTTTTGCCGAAGAATGAACTCTTATATTCCTCACTTCTTTCCTAAATCTTAATTGTAATCATAATGTAATCTTGATTTATTTGGTAACTGACTATAAACTTAATTATCGTTAAATTTGGGATTTTCTCTTTTAAGTTTTAAACTCGTTCCTTGAAATGCTAGCACAGAAATATGTACTTTAAATCTATCATTAGCCTTTTAAGTTTCAAGCTCTAATTATTTTCATGTGGCAAAACTTATTTTAAATATCTATTTTATTAAATTAATTTTTATATGCTAATGCTTAATCTAGTGAACTTATATTATCTTAGCCACTAATCTGATTTTTTTTGAAAAAGTTAAATGTAAAATTTCTTATTGAACGATAGTTCGCTGGATTAAATATTTTGAAATAAATGCTTAATGGCAGATTGTTTAAAATGTCATATTATGAGATAAGATAAACTTTTTGTTGTTGACAATATTTATTTAGATGCATTCTATGTTTTCTAAAATAATTTTAATTATTAATCTATCTTAAATAATTATTTATTGCTTTCATGCCATCGAGCATTAACTTGCTTATGATATATTGTCATTTAAGAATACTTGAGCTTGTTAAATAGGAAAAATAATATTTTCCCTCTTCTATATTCAACATCTTAAATTTATTAAAGTTATACATACGATGCTGAGTGGGTTATTATTTTATCTTGGCATTAAGCATGATATTATTGCTTTATTTAAGCTTAAATTATTTCATTAGTCATTTAAGACTTAAGCCATATTCGTGTTGCTTACTTATGATAGCATTTTAAAGAATTTATATTTTGCTTTATCATATTATTCATCCAAACTCCAGATTTTCTTCACGTAACTCATCTAAGAATGAGGTTTGGTAGAACCGATCTCAGGAAAAATGTTAGAGTATTAAAGCTCTGCATGTGAAACGTTGGCAAGCATACCATGGAATCCTTACCGCTCATATTTTTTGAATACTGCCTTGTGATAAATACAAGTGGAATCATATATGTGATAAAGCCTTTCAGTCCAAAGATGGACATCTCCATTTTAAACATTATCATTATAGTTAGCATTGCGAGTTCTTTTATGTGTAGTTCTCATATTATCTATAAGACGTGGTGCAGTGATGTTTGTAAACCACTCATTTAATAATTAGTCGAATATTTTAGGATTGTCACAGTAAGGCTTAGTTAAGCTAACCCATTCCTCATTCATACAGGCCCATATATGCTCATGAACGATAAATTACTTCTCTGTCATATCAAGAGTAAACCTCTCTTTGGAGATGAATTTATAAACGTCATTATCATTACTTAAAGTAATGGTCACAGCATTAATAACATTAATTTATTATTATTTATAGCTCATTAGCATACTAAATCAGTTGCCTATATGCAAAGTAATAACTGCATTAAATCTGTGCTATGCTTCTGATGTAATTTAAAATTGTTTATGTTCAATAAATTATTATGTTGATAATTACTTATGCATTTGTGTCTTACTGAATATCACTCATTGAATTCCATTTAATATTTATAATAGTGTTAGTAATATTTAGAAGTTATAACAGATTATTTTAAATGGACATTTATCTCTGGATTGTTCTGTTCTTGCTCATTCTGGATGGATACTATTTTATAATTCATGTTTCTTTTGCAATGCTAGCTGTGTGCAATTCATTTAAAATTTATAAATTATTCCTTCACATAAGGTATTTCATTGAGCCAAGATTTGATAGTCTTTATTTACATTAATTACCCTGTAGATCTCATGTTTCTTCGCTGTGTCTCTGGGACTGGAATGAATAAAATTTCATCTGTTATCATCAGAAGTGTTTTTTATAATGTTATAGTTTTAAAGAAGAGCAAATAGGGCAGAATTCATGATTGCTCCTGACCTGTGTATCTTGGGCATGAGTGGATTTAGGGTACTTTTGCTTAGTTTCTAAACCTTGTTAAATGAACATAAAATTCTGACTGGTACATTATTGTTTTTCTGTTTGGGCTTGGCAACCCAAACATTTGGGGCTTCGATTAATTAAATGTCACACCCTGTAGACTGCTTATATTGTTGTTGGCTTAATCATTGGGGTCTATATTAATTAAATACCAGACCTTGTAAGTGCTTATGTTTTGGTGGCTTATATTTTAATGTCTCCAAGATTATCTAAATGTAGGCTCATTAATTAATTTTGTTGGTTAAATATCATAAGCTATATATATGAGTAAAACTGTATTTCTAAATGTAGGCTCATTAATTAATTTTGTTGGTTAAATATCATAAGCTATATGAATAAAACTGTATTGATAGTCAAAATAATTATTTAAAAAGTAATAAGGTGGTTAATATATATATATATATATATTGTAACCATATATTTTAGCATAAAATATAATAATTGATGTAACTATT
>JAQFVV010012643.1:1190621-1288121 GCA_028023455.1 Epiperipatus broadwayi
AATATATATATATATATATATAAATTAATTATATGTGTATTTTATACTCTCAGTGTATGTATTATACACTTGTTAATATGCGTTCGTGACAATAAGGAGAAAGAAAATTAAAGTGTAGAAAGGTAGTAAGAGTAGATTGGAGCAAGGGGTAGAATAGATGAAAGAAGTAATTTTTTCTTTGTCAACTTTAAGTAGTGTATATCTCAGATTTTGATATTTAGAAGTATCCAATATCGATATTATGTTAAAAACTTTAATTTAAAAGTATTGTTTGCTTGCAAATATTTAAAATGTTCGTTTCCTATTATTAGTAGCCTCAAGGCAGGTGAATATTTTCAAAATAGAATTGTATGTCAAGCGGTCCTATGTAGTGGACATTACTCTTCAATGACATTGATTCCTAGAGTAACCTCGAAGCAGGTGAAGACCCTTTATGTAATACCAAGCAGCCAGATGCAGTTGGCAAAATGCTTAAATGGTTTACATGTTCTCATGCTAGCAAAAAAAAAGTTGCTTGCTAGTTGATATTTTAAATGTTCGTTTCTTATTATTAGTTACCTTAAAATGATTTTATTTTAGATTAAAACATTTACTGCACATCTTTCTGATATTTTCCATACATATGGGTCTGCTACATTTTTTTGTGTTGTTCTACCTTTTTTATTAATCCATTTTATAATTTCACTCAGATTGTTATGAAGCTTTGACTATATTATGCTGACTTATAAGATGTGTTAAAGTTTTAATTGAACACATATAAGAACATTTTATGCAGCAATACTGCACACAAAAAAATAATACTGCACAAAATTTTAATAAGCCTGATGATCGAGTTCATATGAATGCATTATTTTAGAAAAATTAGATTCCGATTTTATAATAAAATAAATTTGATTTTTATTATTTTATAAATTACTTATGAAAAATATTATAATATTTATATAAAAAGGTTGCAAAAACTAATACTCATATATTGCATAAAACAGAAGAACAAAATACTTAAATTAAAAAACAATTTGTACAACATCTAGTAAACTCCAAAAAAAGTAGCATAAAATTTAGACTATGTGAAGTAAATTTAAAATAATTGGAATTTGTGTAAAAGAGAGACTTACTTAGAAAGGTATTGAGAAGCATACCTGTTCAATTTTAAAAAAATAATATAAAATTAAGGCTTTTGAAAATTGATAATGTTATAATTTATTATATAAAGCTGTTGAGATAATAGATAAAACATTTTTTTAAACATAATCAGGCAGTGTTGTACATATATAATTTAGACTGCTTAGGTATTTATAGCAGTTTGTATTATATTTTCATAACAGTTTGCATTATCCAAAATATAGTACATCTAAATTTAGTAATCCATTATGTTAAATATACTTTCATTGTCTTATGCATAAGCTTATATATGCATCATCATGTATGGTTTAGAACAGTGATAAAATTCCCAATTCATAGTTAAAGCTTCTAAGATTGATTTTCAGTTGAGTATTTAAAATAAATTTGTTGATTCAGACTAAGAGAATAGAAGTAGGAAATATTTAATCTGGTTTTACATGTTTTCTGGAACAATTATCCATTAATTATTTATTTTATTTATGTATATTACCAAATATAGTAGTAATATATATATATATATATATATATATATATATATATATATATATATATATATATATATATATATATATATATATATAACAATAATAATAATAAAGTCATGCCTAGAAAACTAATGAATTATTATTAAAGATCAACATTTTCAAAAAAAAAATAAAAAAAATAAAAAACCAATGTATTGTCTTTATTCCATTCTGGAAACTATGGATACCATTGAACCAGGTGAATATTAAATAATTAACAATTTTTAAATTTATTGTTAGAACAATGAAAAATCAGGATAAAAGACAACACAGTTCTGCATTTAGAGCTATAGGCATAAATTTGTTTAATATAAAAATTACCTTAAAAACTATACACAAATCTCAAAAAATAATTAGCCTTTCCATAGCATTCTTCAAGGATATTTTCTAGTAATCTACATTTTGCTACTTATATTGATACCTTAATTTAAACAAATACAATAATTTGTAGAAAGATCTATATAGATCATATATAGTTCATATAATCACACAAACAGTCTATAAACATGATCTTATCAAATTTAAAAATATAACAAACCCACAAACATTAACAAATATTTTTCATGAATCAACTACAGTTGCATCTTTTTTAATAAGAAAAATTAGAAATCTTAATAGTAAGAAATACATTGCTTTAAAAATGTTTGAACATGATTGGCAAGATCATGACATCATTTTATTTACCCATTGCATAATGAATATTTTTTTAAGTTTAATCCAGTTCTCTGTAGTCTTATTTCTTCAAATCACTCGGGAATCTTTTTTTATCATCCATCCACATTATAATAATCTCATTTCAAATCTTTTACAATATCAGGATTTTACTTAAAATTTCAGTCATCACTTTTTCTATGACATGTCAAATCCAGTTCCATTTTTAATCTCTTTTCTATTTCAGTGAAGTTTGTGATCTTTCCATATTTTATTATATAGTCAGAAGTTTTTCTATATTTTTTCTATAAAGTGTTAGATCTATAAGTATGCACTGTTTGAATACATCTATCATGTAATTTTCCTTTTCAAATATATAAGCACATTTCCTTTAAATTATTAAGCTATTTCTATCAAAGGAATTCCATCTATGTTTAATATTATGATTAATTTAATTTATTATTTTTTTCTATCATGTGCTTTTGAAAGTGTTAACATTTTTTAATTCATTATTATCAATCTTTATTTTCTTTACTTTTTTAAAGCCATTGAACATTGCTTAGGGTTTTTTAATCATTAATATTATTTTTTGCTTTCATCTGACAGCTTTTGTAACTTTCTTATAGCTCTGAAGAATTATTTGTGAAAATAAATATCTAAATGATTTAAATAATCCCCATTTGATTTTATTTTCTTAACATTCTATTTTAACTTTTGCACATCACAACAAACACCCTATACATTTTTAGAAACTTGATTTACATCTTGTTAATTATAAAGATGTATTATATAATCCATTTATCACACCATGCAAACATTAATTTTGAAATTAAACGCTAACAAAACTTCTCCTAGTATATCATTTTACCTCAAGCAATTTTATATAAATTAATAATAAGACTTACTTAAAACAAAAAAGGACGAATCATTATTTTGCATTTGATTTGACAACTACTGAAAAGTTAAATGCATGTTAGATAATTTTATTAATATCAATTATAAAAATTTGGTTCTGCAAAAGCATTAAAATTATGTTAATAGTCAGAACTATATATGCTTGCTATAAAAAAAAATTATATTTGATAAATCCAATCTCTGAAATAATCATCTAAATGAATGGAATGTGTTGTAAAATATAGATATATTTGTGTGTGTGTTTTAGTTAATATTCTGAGCATAGTTCATTTATTAATAAGATTAATAAATATATTTATTTAGTATTAAATGTAAAATAATATTACCCTTCTAGCACTAATCAAGTGTAAGTAGAAAAATAATATCACATGATAGCATTGTTTTCTACTGACATTTAAAACCTCACTACGAGAATGTGCATCTTCATATATTGTTTGTTGAAAGAAAATAAATATCTTCAAAAATAACAGCAATGAGATCAGCATAAGATTAACTGAGATCAGTAAACATTCCAAACCTTCTAAAGAAAATCATTTATTTTTAAATAAAAATAAGTTCTACGTAAATCCTTTTAAAATCTTCTGGAGCATTAAAAAATTTGATATTTTTTGCATCAGTATATGTTTCAAAATAGTTATTGTTAATGCAAAATAATAATAATAATAAACATGTTTATTACTAGCTTTAAAAGAAATCAAACTCTCAATACTTTTACAATATATTTTTTTTTTTAAAAAATGAAGTAAACAAAGAATATCAGTTTCTGAAATATATAAGCATAACATGTTTATTTAGAATTCTTAAAAAAAAAAAAGAGCAAATAAAAATACAATTTAGACAGATTAAAAATTTGAATAAATCATTGTATCAAGAAAAGAACGGAATTTTTTATTGCCTTATTGCCATAGCAACCAGCATATTATATGACACAGTGTATTTCAAAAGCATTACTTTCTTATTTTGTGTCTCGAAAGAAGATTCTTACTTATAAATTGTAGAGTTTTCACGTTGGGGAGGAGGAGCATTAACATAAGATGATTATCATTTAAGACTTACTTGCTACATCGAAAATTCAAGCTGAATTCATATGAATATTGTAAAATGAATATTCATATATAAATATTTCAATTTATTTTGAAAAGTAAATAATATACATACAACATTATTCAAGTATCTCCCAATTCTTTTTTCATTTTTTTTTTTTTATTGTTCTTGTTTATAACTAAACAAATACGAACTTTAAAACGACAAAATCTATGTAGATGTGATTCAATACGTAGGAAAAAAAAAAAGACAAGTATTTTAGAAATGAATACTCAAATTCACAAATAATTTGTGAATGACTTTTTTCTAAACCTAAATGCATTTTGAAATAGACAATTTTAAATAAAAATGTAACATGATAGATATATATTGCAAATAAATTTTATATCCAAATTTTACCTACCTACATATATTATTTTGATTCTCTTAATTGGGTTACGTGGTACAACAATAGTTATTCACTTTTCGTATCTGTCTGGGTCTGATTTTGGATTGGATAAACATCAAAATTTTGTGTCTTTTTTGTAATAGCAACGTTATTTAATAGCAATTGTTTTCACGAATGAGGCTCTTAAATATCATATACATTTTGGATTCCTTATATACATAATTTATCCCTGATTAAAACAAGTAATCTGATCAACCATAACTATCAAATATGTGAAGCAGTAACCAAATTACTACAAAAACTTTAAAATTTAGATTGTTGTTTTAGTATATACAATAGTGAACACCTGCAATAAAATTAAGAGAATGAATATATCAGTTATAAGTTTTGACAAGTCTCAAGCCAGTATAATATGAACAGTTGTGAAAAGATGAAGATATCTTTGCATAACTATAATAAGTATAACAAAACAAAAATTCTTTGATGAACTATCTATCCTCAAATTCTCTAAAAATATTTTAACCACATATATGTATATGCATATGAGTATTTAATAATAAACAGATTTTTACAAACTTTATAGATATAGATACTGAGAAAAATATAATACAGATTTCCATATATTTTAACTATGATGTAATCAGACAAACTTCCATGAATGAAAGAATTAATTCATGATATATATATATATATGTGTGTGTGTGTGTGTGTGTGTGTGAGTATGTGTAAATTATTAATCAATGTCTGTATTCCAATTATAATAAAATATATATATATTAATTAAGATATTAAAAAACTAATATTTATATGGTATGAAAGCAAATTTATTTTGATGTGCACCTTGAATTTGCCTACCACTTGTAATAAAATATGCTTAAATCAAGTCTCTTATCCCTAATTAATTTAATAATCATCCTAAGAGACAATGAGAGAATTAAGTTATAACTAAGTACTTTAATTATGAAAATTAATGTATCTATTTTAAATTAGCTACTAATCACAAGTTATCATATTTCTCTTAAATGAAGAATTTATGTGACTATCTGGATGTGGTGTAGTTGTTAATTCAAGTAAGGGAGAACAACTATTAATTTGAAACTAAGATAACTCATTTATTTAAACTTCCAGTTGTACTTTTGGATTTGCTCATGTTATTAGATTAAAAGAATGTAAAGTAGTTGATAATTATATATAATGAACTTGCAAATAAGCTCTTAAAAAGCTTTTCAGAATATCCCCAACCCAGACTGTTTTCTGCTACTGGATTCCTCAGTGAGGTGATAGTATAGCTTTGCAGAATATCCCCAACACCAGACTGGTTTCTTCTACTGACTTCCTCAGTGAGGTGATAGGATATTACACTTGAATATCCTAGCACCTCACTGAGGAAACCATTAACAGAAACCAGTCTGGGGTTGGGGATATTTTGCAAAGCTTGCTAAGAGCTTATTTGCAGGCTCATTATGTAACATTTGTAATACAAGCTTGTTAAATTAGGTCATGTGACATATGACTTTATTTCTTTGATAATTATATATTTAAATCATATTTACATAGAATAATAATACATAAGATATCAACAGCAGAAAAAATAACTATTTTAACACATTTTATAAACAATGTTGTAGTTCATTTTTAACTGCAGTTAATAGCTCACATATTATTATTTCAAGTAAATATTCTGTAAACCTATTTTAATTGTCAAATGCATTATATTGTTTTATTATACTAAACTAAGCAAAACCAACCCTTGGCTTTGCATACATGAGTAGAATAATAATAAAAATAAAAGAGTATAATGCTGTTGATATTAAAATATATTTCTAATTATATATAAGGAAGCTAGATGCTGAGCAGTAGATATTTTTTTAATGTTTTATTATCTAAATTCCATTGTTAATTTTTGATGTATTGAATACCAAAAAATGTCCCTTGCCTATTATTTTCATTTCTCTAGCTGTTCCATTGCCATTATTAGAAACTTTGATGATTACTATATATATATATATTTCCACTTTTGAACTTTGATGATTACTATATATATATATATTTCCACTTTTGAGCTCTAGTTGTATTCTTGTATTAGAAAAAGTTTGTTAATTAAAATTTATTTGCATAATATTTACATAAAATGATTATCAAGAGCAGTATCATACAAAATATTTTATTAATTTATTAAATACAATAAAGAATCATTTTAAAATAAATTATTTTACATTTCTTATGTAATAATTTTTAAAATGGCTATATAATTTTTATATTATTGTAATATATACAAATGAGAAATCAAATGCATGCTTCAAACAAAGCTTAAATAATTTAAATTATATTTATAAAATTTTACCTATAATCAAAAACTAACATCTCTTCATTTCTCTAGTATGGATTTCAATACATGGAACACTTCATCTCACTTTATCATGTGAAAAATTACTTAAAGGGAAATAGTAAAAGTTTATCAAATTCAACAACACAGCATTTTAAAATTTACTTTTTCATGTGTTAAAAATATATTTAAACTGACATCCTAAAAGTTTATCATTTCATAATAAAAGTTTATCAAATTCAATAGTATTTTCTTCTGCTGTACTGATGCCATTTTAAATTTTACTTTAGCACATGTCAAATTAAAGAAATTTTTAAATTATAATTCTAAAAAATTATCCATTTCATTATTATAAGATCTAAATTGTCATTATTCAAATAAAAAATAAATATGAGGTTACAAATGCAATTTAATTAATTTAAAATATATTTGCAAAATCTACAAATTCAATTTAATTAATTTTAAACATATTTATAAAATCAAATTTTATCTTGCTTTATCAAGAATTTTACTTTTCATTTAAAAACTTTTCAACTCTGTAATCTTTCAATTAATGCTGCCCTCTTTTGATTTTTATGACATCATTCAAAAACAATTATAATATAGATTTTCATACTTTTATATTCCAAATTACAATTTTTTAAAAACAATGCAAAAATTTATATGCTAATAAAATTTTATACAAACAAAGAAAGAAAATTATACAAGATTCTTTAAAATTGTGCATTATTTGTTGAGTTATAAAATCACAAAGAAATAAACTTTTGCATTTATATAAAAATAAAGATATACACAAATTAAGAGATAATGAAACAACATAAGATGATAATAATAAAATTATCTACTTCATATTTAAATAATTACAAATAATAATATATTATAAATCATAACAATTTTATACATTCTTCTCTTTATCATAAGATCAAAACCTTACTTTTTATTATTATTTTATTAATGCAATTGTTAATAACAATAACTATGCTCTAGTATCAGTGCATTTTTTTGTGTATGATTGATAGTATTTAAGAATAATATATATATATATATATATATATATATATATATATATATATATATATATATATAAAAAAAAAATAAAATATAAATAAAAAAAGAGAGAGAGAGAGAGAGAGAGAGAGAGAGAGATAGATAGATGTAGATATATATATTATAAGAGTATGGGATGAAAAGAGGTGATCTAGGTATTTATACTATTCTTCAACAAAAGATATCTAGATTAGTTTTAATTAAAAATATTTTTGCTGATAATAATTTTGATTAGCTTAATTACTATTTAATATTGTATTTGTTTATTAATTAAAAAAAATTTCAAATTCCATTTTTGTCTACTTGCATTCCTTACAATAATTAAGCATCAATCAACACCTTTTTACCACAAGACCAAACATTGTAAACACCTTTCTTTAAATTGACAATACCCAGACAATTATTCTCCTTTTTGTTAATTAGTTTTAATAAAAAATACTAGTGCTTTATAATTAATCTTCTTTTACAAATTTTATTAATATCTAATGCTAAGAAGTTTTAAGTAGCTTAAATTTAAATTAATTGTTCTTTTACCAAAGTGTTCTAGAAACTATTTGAACCTTACTAATTATTTATCTAATCACTTTGATGAAAAACAATTAATTCAAATTTAAGTTACTTAAAACTCCTTAACATTAGGTATTAATAAAATTTGTAAAACCAGGTTACTTACAAAGCACTGGTAGTTTTCTTATTAAAACTAATTAACAAAAAGAAGAATAATTGTCTGGATATTGGCAATTTAAAGGAAGGTGTTTACAATGTTTGGCCTTGTGGTAAAAAGGTTTGATTGATGCTTGATTATTTTAAAGAATGCAAGTAGACAAAAGATGGAATTTGGACATTTTTTCTAATTAATAAACAAATAAAAGATTAAATTGTAATTAAGCTAATTAAAATTATTATCAGCAAAAATATTTTTAAATAAAACTAATTCAGATGCCTTTTATTGAAAAATAGTACAAATGCCTAGGTGAATGTAAAAACAGGTTCTTGTGAGAAAAATTCTTCAAGTTAGTCTTTTTTTGAGAAAAATTTCTTCAAGCTGGTATTTCATAAGAGAATTCTTCATGTTTATCCATAAGATCTCCATTTGCCATGTTTTAAGAAGATCATCATTTATTTGGTTGCTAATAGACATGTATTATGATAAGCTATGAGTATAATCTTGTGTCTGCTTCTCCTTCGCCATTCCAGGGATGTGTGAATTTAAAATTCCAATGAAGTTGGTAAACCACTGCCCTTTTGAAGTCATCTGACCAGTATACCTTTGTAAATGTTTTTGGCATCATAAATAAATTCAGCCTCTGACTTGTCATGTCTTCATTTAATAAATAGACTACCTAGCCAAATATGCCACCCTCAGTCATATGCTATTCCAAGAAACCAGCCTACCTCCAGAATTAAAATTAATATCCAAGTAAAAGTATCACCCAGGACCAAGTGAATGTGAATATCATCATGAATCTATACATTATTATATTTGTGCACCACTCTTCATATTTGGCCATGATTTTAAAATCTTTCACAAAGGTAATCGCATAAACATTGAATTCTCATTATGAGATCTCTGTAATTTTATACCAGTAAAACAATTCATATGTAATTGATGTTTCCCTTTTGTTTGTGTTATACATTTCTTTAATATTATGTTTTACTAACTGCATTTGTCATGAATTATTGAATATATTGCTATATGCAGTCATTCTTAAATCATGTATATGTGTGCTAAATCAGGTAGTGGGAGGACTAGTTTGTAAATATATTTTCATTTCTTAAGTTCCAAGAATCATTTCCCCATCCCTAAACAAAATCTAATTAATTAAAAGTACAGTTCTTCCTTCCTCTTCTGGGTCAAATATTTTGTTCTTTCAAAAAAAATAGTCAATCATGTGTATCAATTAAAACTTTACTCTTGCAATTATCAGGATTTTTTAATAAATAAATATAAAAATAAGCTTTCCTGAACATTTGTTATGATGGTGTTTTAGTTGTATTTATATATTGGACTACTTCCATCATCTAATATTAAGTATTGAATGTCTTTATAATAATTTATGTTTATATTAATTTTCTAATTACATTCAGCTATTAGTAATGGTACACAGGTTAGTATATGCCCAACCTTTTGAGTGATATTATTCTCCTCTCTTTTTCAGGTGCTACTGGTCTTACTAGTAACAGCACTAGCATGGAAATCAAACCTGAACCATTAGATTCTTGAGCACTGAATTTTAACTCAGGATAGTTCAGTTGGTTAGAGCATTTTTGTAAAATTCCATACTTAAAAATCTAAGAATTCAGGTTTGATGCCCATGCTAGTACACCTGAAGAGGGGAGAATAATATATTTTGAAATGTTGTGCATATTCTAATCTGTGTGCTATTACTAGCAGTTGAATGTATTTGGAATATTTAAATAAAGTTAAATTTTTCTAAAGACATTCAATACTCATGTTAAATGATGGAAAAAGTCCAATACACCTGGATCTCATTTTATGCGGAATTATTTAATGTGATTTTGAAGTTATGCAAGTCATATTCTTCTTAATATCTTTGTATGTGGTTTTCTTGTATGCGATAAAAAATATTAGATCAGAAATCAAGCTCCAATAATGTGCTATTACTTTAAATATTATAAATTTTGCGTACTCACATCATATTCAAAGTAATAGCGCATTATCGGAGTTCGATTTCCATCTAATAATTTCAATATTTTCAGCACTTTATAATAGTACTGTAATAGATTTTATGCAATAAAGAGGTTCATAATACACTTAAAATCAGGATTTCCCCATTTTATATATACACCCATTAAATTTTACAAGACTGTAATATAAATCTGTTCAAACGTTATAGATGAAAAATATTATGTATGTTGCTGCTTTCACATTTTAAATCCCATTCTATTTTTGCTTTTTAAAAAAAGAGTATGTAATTAATTAATCATTTAGTGTCCACAAGTTTATTTTTAAAAGATGAGTAAACAGTAGAGGGCACAAATTTAACAATTTAAAAATTACGTAGCATGATCTGAAATTAAGGTGATGTAAAATGATGAAATTTGATTTATAAATGGAATTGAAAATTAAAAAATTAAAGACAAAAATAAGAATTTAATTTTTAATTGTTAGTTTTAATTAAATTTTGCTAAACAGTGGTGAGTCAGTGTCTTTTTATTATCTTAAGTCTAAGTTCTTATTTTTATTTTAAACTTTTAGTTTACTCTAACGGAAAAAAAAAACACCCAAGAAAATGAATTTTTTTGTAAACAAAAATTTCAATTTTATATCGCTTAGTGAAATTGGAAGGATCAACAGTGATTGGAAAACATTTTAGTTGTATTTCCTCTTGACTTCATTTAAGGAGAAGCTACAGTACCTCACATCACATCACATCATGACAAATCTGATGTCTCAAATAGTGATAATGATTAAAAATGTAAATTACGCATAAAAATATATTGTTTTGAATAAGAATAAATATTGTAGTTAATAAAAAAAATAAAAAAAGGTTGTATTGTATCATTTTTTTTTCAAATTTGAAATTTTTTATTAGTCATATTTTATTTTATTTTTTTGTGCTAATTTTAAAGTAATTTTATGTTGTTGCTTTGCTTTTATGCGATTTTTGAAAATTACAGTATGTATCCCCCATTTTTCAAGGTAAGTTAAGTCTATTTTTGTGTGATTTCTTTTGTGCATGTTTTCTGAGGAACCTATCTACCACATAAAATGAGACCCAGGTGTATATAAATACAAATAAAAATAAGTTGAACTGGTGTAAAAAAACAGTGTTATAAAATAAGGTGGCTATATATTTTTTATTAAAGGGACAAATATATATACATGTTATTTAATTTACATTAGCTTTATAAATATTTCTTTATAATTACATATTTAAATCACTGATCTCTCAGGATACAATCTTTATCATGGACCTTTAATTAAGCAAGGATTATTAATTTTTTAATGGGTATGTGTATTTATACTGGATGATCTAATTAGGCCTTCATTTACCCAAAGTAATATATGACCACTTGTTCAAACTTATAATGTAGCTACTCATGCTTATTTTCTTTATAGTAATCATCATAAATTTCAGGCTCTCATAACAAAGAATTACTTATTCTACATTCCTTTATTTAAATTTTGCTGCTGGGCTATTTATATAAATATATTTTTTTCATTTGTATATTTGTTCTGCAAGCCAAATCATTCCTGCTTTGTGGAAATGGATTGGTCAAGTATTCTCTTGATATAGTTTTGCCAAGGTGGTTATTTCTCTTATATTTATATACTTGTATAATTTTTTTAGTTGTCCTTAATATTGGTCTATTATCTGTCCAGATGAATTTCCTCCTTGCTAATAATAAATTCATTACTCATTGTATGAGGTGTTCATTCTTGATTCATATGCACCTCTGATCTGATAAAAAAATTGAATATGGAGTGACCAGGGTGAGTATATTATATTTCTGTTACATCATTGGATATACTCTTCTGCTTTTGATAACCTAGCACAACATTCAGTTTTTTAATGCATTTTTAAAGCTTGTTGTTGCAAATATGTAGTCAATCATAATTCCAAGTTTATTGCCATCATCTATTAATGATTGTGATTTTAATATAGTTAAATAAATATTCCTAGCTTCACTCTGCTTTAAAAAGTAATTAATTGTTAAATCATTGCAGAATATATATCCTGAAAGATTATTAAAACATGTAAAGCTTATATTTCATTTATTGGATGCAATTAGTAATAATTATAAGGTTTAGTCACAGTCATTTTTTAAGCTGTGACAAATGCAGTATAATCATAGGTTTAAATCTAGTCATATGAACTTTTATTTCACTGTTGTTTTTTTAATGTTATTAATAAATTTATATACACTTAAACTCTTGTGTTTGTGTCTTGTTTATCACAAATAATATTTTTTTTAGATTTAAGAATCTCTTGTATCTTTCTGATCTCATCAGCATATAAGAAAAAGTGCATATATGTAAACATCAGATTCAGTAATGACATGAAGGTTTTCCTGGGGACATAGATAATGCACTTCAATTTTGTATTGTTTGTGATAATGTTTATATTAATGTTACACACAAGACATGTGAGTTAATGATCATTGCTTGGTTCTTAAGATTAGTTTTGTCAACTATACAAATCTGACTGTTACAAAGTTTAATCTACGTTTGTTATATAAAAGTGTGTAATCAACACTCCATTGGAGTAGGTTGTATATTATTTAAACAAATCCTCAATTTAAATACTCAAGATTATTAATAATAATTATAATAATAAATGTTTTGTGCAAGCTTTAATTAGTTTGTTCTAATAACTAATCAATCATACTTAATACCACTGAATAAGTCTTTTACACCATTAAAAACAAATAAAATTATTTGCTTAGCATTTCTAAATGATATTTAAATGTATAACTTATTTATTATACCTTAATATCCTTTACTGGATTTTTTTATTAAGCTTCCATATTATTTATAGTATTAATAATTTTTTAGGAATAAAACTCTACTAAGGCAATATAATTCCTATTATTAGGATGCTTTTAAAAAAAAATACAAACATAATAACAGCTTTACATAAAATATTCTTTATAGACCTTCTCTAACTAAGTATGATTAACTTCTTACAAATTTAAGATTGAAACTTAAAGACAATAAAATATATAATAAATTCAATATAACAAATTTTATATAAGTTCAAAAGTTAAACTAATACAATCTAGTCATAATGTAAGTCATATATTTAATTATATCCAATATCATAAATAATAATACACCTGAGTCTCATTTTATGCAGATTATTTTAATGTGATTTTGAAGTTATGCGATTCATGTTTCTTCTTAATACCTTTCATATTTTACTATATTTATTAGATATCAAAAAATTTAAATTTTTAATAACTTATTTTGACTTGAAATACTTTTTTTTTTCAAAAATATAATGTTATATTAGCAGCTAACATGAATATGGCCTGAAGCTGTATTCAGAATCTTAGCTTCTATGTAAATAACCTACTTATACTAATGAGTAAATAATAATAATAATAATAAATTTATACTTACATATAAAAATATCACAATAAATATTCAAAAATTTTAAACTTTTAAAGCTTATTTTGTTAGATATTAACAGAAATATTTTTTTAGATTTTTAAAATAAATAATAACGATGATTTTATTGATTTTATAAACTGAAAATAATCTTTCTAATAATAATGTATAATTTTTTTGTTTTGATTGTGATCTCATTTTTTAATATAAAAACAGAAAAACCATTGACACAGCACAAGACTGAAAGTGGTGCTAGTTGTGCATCACATCACGAATCTGATTTTTTACTAGTTCACAAATGAATGCATATTGTCAAATAGTGGTAATGATTAAAATATGTATGAAAAAATGTAAAATTAAATACTGTAGTTAATAAAAAAAAAGTAAAAAAAAGTCTGTCTTATATTAATTTTTTTTTAAATATTTGAATTTTTTTATTAGACATACTTTATTTTCTTATTTTTTTAATGCAAATTTTAAAGTAATTTTCCTTGTTGCTTTGCTTTTATGCAGATTTCTGAAAATTACAGAACTTATCCCCCATTTTTCAAGGTAAGTTAAGTTTATTTTGTGCAATTTCTTTTGTGTGCATTTTCTGAGGAACCTACCTATTGCATAAAATGAGACCCAGGTGTATGTATAAAATTATTACCTGTACATTTGTATAATAATATGTGGATAACTTTAATATTTCTTTATTATATTAATAATAATAACTTGAATTAAATAAGAAGAAATTATAATAAAGTTTGCTAACTAAATCCATCAATTTATACTCCAATGGTTATAAATGATTAAAATTTATCCCATGGAAATATTTAAACTTGCAAAATATTCCAATGTTTTGGGGATTGAAGGAAACATTCTAATCATGCATAAAAATATATATTAAGCACAATTAAATTCCTTTTGTAAACTTAATCCCTATTGGAACTTAATTTGAAGATTAATAAAATTTCATTCAGCACATTTCTTAATTCAATGTTGATTATATTTAACACATTACTTCATTTTAGGGATTACTGATAAATTTGACTTTTTTTAATATTTAATATTTTGCATTTATAATTCATAATTCATTACTTCAACACTAGAGATGAATTTTAGTTTACTATAAAAAAAAGAAACAATTTAATCCATTTGAAAAAATACTATAACTTCATATCAAAATTAATGACATTCATCAATTCTTTCATTAGAAGTATTTTATTAATCTGTTGTTTATAGATATTTAATCCATGTTGCTATATAGTTCATGCTATTTTATACTTTATATGACCAAAAAATAGACTATCATCCACAAATGCATTGATTCAATTGATTTTAATAAAAAATTATCTGTTCACCAAGCTAGAAAGTTTATGACTATATATTGTAACAAACGGGGTTCGAATACAAGCATATGTAATATATTACTAATTGCGAGTGTTAATGTTGAGCGACTATATACGAAAAGATATATATGTAAATAGTCATTCGAACCCTGTTACAAAGAGTGTGAATGTCAGGTGGGTATGCTTATATAAATAAATATATTTGTATATGTGAGTATAAAATGTGTGTATGTATTAACGGTGATGGTTACAAGCAATTATATATGGAGCTGTATAAGTTGTAATTGATTATTCGTATATATTTTATCCGTTAAAATTTTTTTTTAAGTCTGGTTGATAATATTGTCAGTAAAATGTGTTTTCTTTTGCTAATTAATCTTTTGAACATATGAAGATAGAAATAAATCAGTTGCTGTAGGCAGTTTAGTAATAACTGGTGTCAAGAAGTCCAAAAACGGGTCAGGTGGGTATCTTTGGACAACAATAGAAGAACGGTACAGTGGCGTAGGGATATTGGAAGAAAATTTTACAAAGTTAGAGAGTGAAAACAAAAGAACTTTTTTGTGGGCTTGAGAGTGGAAAAAAGAAAAAAAACGCGGCTTGGACTACGGAGTGTGTGGACGTATAAAATTTTCTTAAGAAGTTTATTAATATTTTCCACCCAAAATGTCGGGGTAATTCAATAGCGCTAGTTTCGTTAACCGATCCAGTGGATAGTTGTCGTGGAACCCATCTGAAGTGGACCTACGAACTTCGCTATACAAAAAAGTTCTTGTTCATCAAGTGTAATGGCGATGAAAGATCTATGAAATGGGACCCTTTCATAAAGTGAGTGAATCATCTACTCCACCTCCGGAATAAGCTATTCGATATACCATATTGGAAATCCTTGCCATCTGTTATATCTACCAGACCAGTATTCATGGAGAATTATAAATGCGGACTTGTCTTTGACCGTGTGAATGGTCGACGGTACCTAAGGTAATTGATGTTTGCACTAAATATATGTTCAATGAATGCGTCTTGGTAAAGAAACTAGTGTTACCTCAATATTAATTTCTAAAATAAATCTCTTTTAAATTAAATAAATAACAACTTTAAATAAACAGCTCTGATGTATAATTGCACTATTTTTGATGCGTATATGAATTATATATGTGTGTATCAGGGTAAATGGGCTGTGCGCTTGAATATTGATATATTTATATGTGTGGATAAATGAGATTTTGTTGGTATTAAGTATGGTAATAAATAGAGTAAATTGTATGATAACATTCGGGTTGGGTTATTAGATTTATAATGGATAAATTATCGGACAGAATAGATAGACACATAAGACTTAGTTGGGTAGTGTTTAGCTTTGTTCTCTAGTTAGACTATAGTCCCCAAACCCTGAGATTGAGCTGGTACAGATGCGCTACCATAAATAAAGGTATATATATATACCCGAACCCTTATTTACATTTTCGATGAGATAATTCTTATCCATGTGTAAGATTGGTGCGTGAGATGGAATCAGACCATGCTCACAAATATCCTCACTCAAAGCTATGGGTAGAAGCATACAATGGCGATATTAAATATAACGGGTAGTATTATAATGGCATCCCAACAAACGGGGCTGCAAATGTTAGAGAATGGGCATTTAAAAGGGCATCCTAATGTAACCTAAAATGAGCGTACAAATGAGAGTTGGAGATTTTTTTTTTAAAAAAAAAAAAAGAGAAAAAGAAAAAAAAGAGAAAAAGGGAAAAATAAAAGCGATAGTTTGTTATAAATCAGAAAGAGTAAGCGATAGTTTGTTATAAATCAGAAAGAGTTTGAATACATATTGGTAATATAGTAGATGGGCATATTTGGCGGTGTGAATATACAGATAGAAAAGTTCTCGAGTGGTCAAGGGAGAAAATAGCATTGAGGTATGTCCTGTGTATATATATATAAAGTCATAGTTTATAAAGCAAGGTTGAAGAATTTATCTAACATTGGGATATTATAAAACAATATTGTTCTATATGATAATAAGGAGGGGCAAAGGTCTATTGGGTGGGTCATGCAGTGAACCACTGGAAACCGGGGTGATGAACCTGGCACATTTAGCGTTAATAGTGATATATAAAAAAGGAAAGAAAAGGGGCAATGGAATTGAAGATAAGAATATATGGAGGGAGAAAGGAGGAGACACCCATAGAGCACCTCAAGAGCCTTGAAAGATACTATAAGTACTATGAGATAGCAGATGAACACCAAGTGATCATAGCATACCATCATCTAGAGAAACATGCAGAGACATGGTGGAATTCACTGAGTCAGCAACCTCGAACATTTATGGAGTATAAAGAAGCATTAACCAATGTATTCTGGAATGAAGAAATACAAGAAAGGGTGAGGGCTCAAGTGGTAGAGCAGGAGTTTCAAGAAGGTAATGGAGAAGCGTACATACATTTTTTTAGGCGGCAGGTGGCTATGTTCTGAACTCTAGATGCATGTAAACTATCAGAGGAGCAGATTGTAGCAACGGCATGCAGAAAGTTACCCAATGAAATTAGATGGATGCTGGGAAAAAGAGGAAAAAGATCAGGGGGGGCAATTGATAAAATGTTGAGCCAATTAGAAATAGACACAGAAAGGAGACAGATAGAGGATCATAAGCTTAGGTCCAAAGGGGACACAGATGCAGATAAGCAGGGGACAAAAAGAATAGGCAATTTAATATGTTCTTGGGAAGACCAGGTTTCCGGATATGCACTTCAGACATGCCCCATCATCCCTATGAAGGTAGGTTCAATGAATGTGGAAGCCCTCATGGATTCGGGCAGTCAGGTATTGGTAGTATCAGAGAGATTATACCACCAAATTAGAAGAGAACAACCAGATATACCGATTCTCCCCCTAAAAACAGTTTACATAGCAATAGCAGACAAGTGGAGAGCTAAAGTAGAGCCAAAGCAGATATGGATGGATCTAAAAATTAATAGAAAGAGCTATTCGCATGTGTTTCTTATAATGAAAGGTTTAGTACATGAGGCCCTTTTGGGATCAGATTTTCTAAATAGATACAAATATAACCTTGACTATGAGAGGGGTCAGGTCACCTGTGAGAGTGAAGTGGTACGTTTTCTGACAGAGGAGCCTCAATGGTCGATAGGAATGTTACATTTAGAGGAGGATGTCCCAGAAAAACTCAAAGATAAGATCGATAGAATGAAAGTAGAAGGGAAAGTTTAAGATAGTTCCTTACAACAAACATTGACCAAGTATCACCATGTCTTTTCAGACAAGCCAGGGGTTATCCAAGGGTTTGATCAGAGAATTAAGATGAGAGATGGCCTGACATTCAAAGCTAGATCATACCCCATCCCACATCAATACCGAGAGGCAGTAAAAGAGCAAATAGATCAGATGTTAGAGTGGGGAATTATATCAAAATGCTCATCAGCATATTGCAACCCGATGGTGGTAGTTAAAAAAAAGATGGATCCGTTAGATTATGTCTTGACGCTCGACAGTTAAATAAAGTGACTGTACCAGACTGCAATGAACCACCTCCCATGCAAGAATTTCTAAGGAAGTTCCAAGGAAAGAAGGTATTTTCGACCTTCGATTTGACTGCCAGTTATTGGCAAATTAAGTTACATCCGGAAGATTGCCAATACACATCGTTCAGATATGAGGGCCACTCATATCCATTTAACAGGATGCCTTTTGGTCTAATAAACAGTGGGGCCGGTTTACTCAGGTGCTTGGACCAGGTGCTATCTTCAGAGATAAAGGACATGGTCACAATTTACATGGATGACATGTTGATAGCCTCAACTGAAATCAAGGAACACATACGGGAAGTAAGACTATTTCTAGAGGAATGCGAAAAAAAGGACATAAAAATAAATATTAAGAAGAGCACACTGTCAGAAAGAGGTGGCCTTTCTTGGGAACATGGTGGGAGCCCAGGGACTCAAACTGCACCCGGACAAGATCTCAGCTATTCGTGACTTTCCAACACCTAGATCCAAGAAACAGATCCGATCATTTCTGTGTCTGTGTACATTCTACAACCGCTTTCAAGAACGGTTTGCAGAACGGATGGAGCCATTGGTGAAGTTATTAAAAAAGGGTAGTGAGTAGAAGTGGACAGAAGAATGGGACCAAGCCTTCCAAAGAGTGAAGATGGGTTTCTTGGAACATGCTATGCTGGCCTTTCCTGACTTTTCAAAGCCGTTCATAGTTTAGACAGATAGCAGTGGATATGGTCTCGGGGTGACCTTGGCTCAAGAGCAAGAAGATGGAAGAATGGGTATACTATATTTTCTGAGCAGGCTACTCAAAGGTCCTGAGGTACATTATACAACCATTGAGAAAGAGGCATTGGCCATTGTTTGGGCCTTTCAGAAGTTTCAAACACTGTTACTGGGCTCGGAAGTCATCGTGGTTACTGACCACAAGAGTCTGGAATTTATCAACCACAGCTACCTCACCAATAGCAGATTAGTACGGTGGAGCTTGTACCTCCATGAATACAACTATATGGTGAGGTATTGTAAAGGGTCTGACAATGTAGTAGCTGATACTCTGAGTCACAATCCAGTGGACAATCAATCACATCATCTGAGTACTGAGAATTGTATATATAGCAAGCACAGGGTTAAGAACAGATAAAGGTCTTGAAAGCAATTTGAGGCACCTGGAGTACTTTCAGAGAGAAAACCAACAACTCCAGCCAGTCATTGACCAATTGGAAGGTAAAGAAGCCAAACTGATTGGGGGTTGGGTCGAGTGGACTATTCAAAATTTTAGATTGGAGCAAGGTGTGCTACAATACAGAGTTAAGGAAAATCCAGCAGAATGGAGATCAGTCATCCCGTGGCACATGAGGACTGCCATGGTGGCACACATGCACCACAGGTCGGGCCACTATGGGATAATGAAGACTGAAGGATGGATCAGAAGGTGGTTTTACTGGCCAGGCATGTGTGGCAAAGTTGCAGCAGTCATTGGGCAGTGCGAAATTTGCCAGAAGGTTAAGCCTGCAAATAAGAAATATGCAGCTCCGATGTTGTCTATGATTCCCAGAGAACCTAAGGAAATTGTTGCAGTGGATTATTATGGCCCACTGCCGGCCTTTAATAAAAAAAAATACCTCCTGGTCGTTTATGATTTATTCTCTAAACTGGTGTCTGCAATTCCCATCACACAAGCCAACACGCGGAACACAATACGTGTCCTGGAAAAGGAGCATATTCCATCAGTGGGAAAACCTCGAACTATCATATCAGATCATGGAACCCCATTTGTTTCGAGGGAGTGGTTGAAATGGACTGAACGGTTAAAGATCGGTCATGTGTTAACCTCGATCCGTAACCCTCAGTCCAATCCCTGCAAAAGAATGATGCGGGAATTGGGTAGGTTGTTTCATACTTATGTCCAAACCGACTATAGAAGGTGGGACAAACACCTTCCAGACATTTTAAACTATATGAATTGGGCTGTGAACGAATCTACTGGCTTCACACCAATACATTTGCATTTTGGTAAGCATGCACCTAGGTTGTTCCAGACTGGTTTTCCAGAAGAAGAAACTCCCATTGATCTAGAAAAGGATAGGCAGCAGGCCTACCAGTCGATGGATCACAGGAGCAGACAACAAAAGGAGAGTTTCAAGAGTTCCTCGCACTCCTTTAAGGTGGGGGACCAGGTAATGGTGAGGATGCCCCATGTAAGCGAACCTGGAAAGTTTATTTGCAAAAAATTTTTCAATCTATATGAGGGCCCATTTACGATAGTAAAAGGTCTGGGAAAACATGCATTTTGGGTGGATACTGGGCAGGGAGTAAAGGGATCATACAACGCCCGGTCACTCAAACCCTTCGCAAACCTAGAGAGGGATAAAGGATAGAAAGCAGTCGTTAAGAAGCCATTCAAATACACAGAAGGTATTTGAAGGTTATCGCACCAGGGGGTATGTAACAAACGGGGTTCGAATACAAGCATATGTAATATGTTACTAATTGCGAGTGTTAATGTTGAGCGACTATATATGAAAAGATATATATGTAAATAGTCATTCGAACCCTGTTACAAAGAGTGTGAATGTTAGGTGGGTATGCTTATATAAATATATTTGTATATGTGAGTATAAAATGTGTGTATGTATTAACGGTGATGGTTACAAGCAATTATATACGGAGCTGTATAAGTTGTAATTGATTATTCATATATATTTTATCCGTTAAAATTTTTCTTTAAGTCTGGTTGATAATATTGTCGGTAAAACATGTTTTCTTTTGCTAATTAATCTTTTGAACATATGAAGATAGAAATAGAAATAAATCAGTTGCTGTAGGCGGTTTAGTAATAACTGGCGTCAAGAAGTCTGAAAACGTGTCAGGTGGGTATCTTTGGAAAACAATAGAAGAACGAGACAGTGGCACAGGGATATTGGAAGAAAATTTTACAAAGTTAGAGAGTGAAAACAAAAGAACTTTTTTGTGGGCTCGAGAGTGGAAAAAAAGAAAAAAGAAAAAAAACACGGCTTGGACTACGGAGTGTGTGGACGTATAAAATTTTCTTAAGAAGTTTATTAATATTTCCCACCCAAAATGTCGGGGTATTTCAATAGCGCTAGTTTCGTTAACCGATCCAGTGGACAGTTGTCGTGGAACCCATCTAAAGTGGACCTACGAACTTCGCTATACAAAAGAGTTCTTGTTCATCAAGTGTAATGGCGATGAAAGATCTATGAAATGGGACCCTTTCATAAAGTGAGTGAATCATCTACTCCACCTCCAGAATAAGCTATTCAATATACCATATTGGAAATCCTTGCCATCCGTTATATCAACCAGACCAGTATTCGTGGAGAATTATAAATGCGGACTTGTCTTTGACCATGTGAACAATCAATGGTACTTAAGGTAATTGACATTTGCACTAAATATATGCTCAATGAATGCGTCTTGGTAAAGAAACTAGTGCTACCTCAATATTAATTCCTATAATAAATCTCTTTTAAATTAAATAAATAACAACTTTAAATAAACAGCTCTGATGTATAATTGCACTATTTTTGATGCGTATATGAATTATATATGTGTGTATCAGGGTAAATGGGCTGTGCGCTTGAATATTGATATATTTATATGCATGGATAAATGAGATTTTGTTGGTATTAAATATGGTAATAAATAGAGTAAATTGTATGATAACATTCGGGTTGGGTTATTAGATTTATAACGGATAAATTATTGGACAGAATAGATAGACACATAAGACTTAGTTGGGTAGTGTTTAGCTTTGTTCTCTAGTTAGACTATAGTCCCCAAACCCTGAGATTGAGCTGGTACGGATGCGCTACCATAAATAGAGGTATATATATACCCGAACCCTAATTTACATTTTTGATGAGATAATTCTTATCCATGTGTAAGATTGGCACGTGAGATGGAATCAGACCATGCTCACAAATATCCTCACTTGAAGCTACGGGTAGAAGCATACAATGGCGATATAAAATATAATGGGTAGTATTATAATATATATGAGTTGAAACTTATTATTAAAAGTTGTTCTTTCAATAATTTAAGATGAGATAATATTGAGACAAGATTGTCCACACTTTTTGAAATGAAAAGGAAAGCCGTTTTACTATTATTTTAAGTAAAGATATCCCACAAATAAATTTATTAAATTTTAATTAACAGTTGACTGCAATAAATGAAAATTTCTTGAAATAATAATCAAAGATAGTTCTTTGTTTATTTGTTGTTGATTATGCTTTTTCTTAGTCTGAGGAAGGGAAGACACAAGTCTTATTCTCTCTACATACTAATTTTTATTTTACTCTTATAAACTTTAGGTATTATACACTTTTCATAATACTGCATATGTAATCATATAAAATTTGTATTGTTTAAGTTAATATGAAAAGGTAATAATACAATAAGTTTCAAAAGCACTGGCCTAGCTTTTGGCAGGTTTCTGCCAGTGTCAACTCCATTGTTAAATATTGTAGTGGAGATCAATATGCAAATAAAGCATATTATATAAATTAGATGTTCTTTTTTTTTACCATGGGGTGCAAAAATATTTTTCATTAATGGAATGAGGATCCCTAGCATTATCCCATGCTTCTTTATATTTTCTTTTTCTATCATCCTTCCCTGCATACATTGTTTTAACATTAGAAACTGGAAAAGATATGTCCCAGTGTCTACTCATGATCAAAAAAGATCAATTTATATTCATTGATTTGACTTTACTTTATTATATAAATTTTCTAGATATATGCAACCAAAAAACAGGGATGAGCTTGATTATAAAATGAATGTGAAACAAATTTAGGTGATAGGTTTCAACCACTCTAAGTCCAATGCTCTATTAGATCATAAATTGGCAGGCCTGAAAGGTTTGTTACATGGAAACAAGATGATATACAAATATAACACTGATAGAGATATTAACAGTGATTCATATATTAGGGATTTAATAAATATTGTGTAACAGTTAAAAATTTTTATAATAGCATCAACAAGGTAACTGATAATGTTAATGCAATTAAACCATGGATATGCCTATTGTACACTCATATGGCAATGAGCCTTTGAAAGATTTGCACAGTTTCTGAGTGGGATTCAGACCACTCCCTCTCTCATCAACCTTGTAAACAACACTAAGGACAGAATTCCATCTGAACAGGCCCTTCACATTGTATATAAAATTTGATGCCCTGTTCCAGCTTGTAACTCAGTGTATTACCACTCAGCACTCATATATATATATATATAATATACAAATCAATATATATATATATCAAAAATATAGTATATATATATATATATAATATACAAATCAATATATATATATATCAAAAATACAGTACAATTTATATACATTTTATTATTTTTAGAACAACTTTCGACTATACATTTTGTAGTCTTTATCAACTATATAATATTGAATAATAAAAACGAGACAACCCATAACAATACCCATAGTTCAATTCAGATTTCTCACAATTCTATTATTTTAACATTTGATGACTGGTGATTCATTAACATTTGACGATTTCTTGAAATCAACATAGTCTCTTTTATTTTACGTTTATTATGTCAACGTTCAATTTGAATAATTTTCACATTTTTATAATGAAATGTATAGTCGAAAGTACCCCCCCCCTTATATTAAAACTATATGTGCAGAAAGGAATAATAAAAAAAAAATATATTAAGAAGTACAGCTATTGCTAGGGATTCTCATTCCATTAATTGAAATGATTCCTGCATCCCATTGTCAAAAAATGGAATATATAATTTATATACTGCACTTTATTTGCATTTTGATCTTTTACATTCATAAAATGAGGTTAAAACTGTACTTAATATCACCAATAAACAACTATGATGTAAATTCAAATTCTGGTCACTTGAACCAAAATATTTTGATTTTTTACTAAAAATTAACATTTACTCACTACCTTTTTTTTTAAATATAGAAGGAACTGTCAAAACGTAGCCAATTTATATAATCTCTACCACAGAGCCTCAGAAACACAGGATCATATTTTTTTCTCATGTCCAGGACTAACTAACATCTGTTCAATAATAAACATACTATTCAAAAATAAAAGAAATAATATGAATTGTCTATTTGACTCATTCAAAAAAAGAGTTTTTTCTAAAATAAAGATCAGTATATTCATCCTCTATGCTTTATGGTGTGCAAGCTATAAATTCATGTACACTACTAACCCAAGAAGTCACCCTATCACATTCAAAAATAAATTGGATAATATACATGAAAGAGATAAAAAAAAATAACAAACCACACAACATTCATTGACACCTGGTATGTATTGCAGTTACCTTCAAGCTTATAAAAAATAGGGAAAAAATCACAAAAATAAAGCCATGTCAAATAAAGATTATATCACTTGCCTCCATTGGAAAAACATTATATGATAGTGAACTTTTGAACTTTGATCATGTTTAAAAACATTAACTGTATTTATCTGAACTTTTGAACTTCTGACAGTTTTTTAAATAATTGACTGTATTTATAATTATCAAGAATTATGTGTAGAAAAAATTATGTAACTTTTTTAAATTATTGAATAAAGTCCTTTGAATGATGATGGTAATAACAATAATATCAACAACAACAACAATAATGCATTTGGTGTTTTGTTTTATTTTTGCTTTCTATTCACAAATATAAATTTAATACTAGTCTTTGATAACATCTTAATTATAGATATAATAAACACCTTCACACTTCCCCATTCTTTTCAAATTCATATAAATAAAGATATAATAAAAATCAAATGACCCCCAAGATGCATTTCGTGCTGAATCAGCACTCATCAGTTGGCCCAGGTCACTATCTCTCATATATATCTCTATTATATGCAAAGCATCTTAATTATATTGGAAAATGTGATAATTTACTTTAAACAATTAATAAAACTATATTTAGAGTTAATTAATTGAAATCAGAATATAAGGAGATACTGAATTTCCAAGTTGATTTTAATGATTTCAATTATATTTTTTTTTTTTCATTAAAATATTTTTAGTTCTTAATGAATAATTCAAAAATGCAAGTTAACATTATGCAGCCTCCATGTGAATAACACCCAGAAACAATCCATTATATATTAGAAGAAATAATTAATGATACCATGGAAAGGTACAAAATATTAAATCTTTATTTTCTGATTATAAATCAAGCCAAATAAGTTTTACCAGAGTAATGTCTGATTTAGGAAAAAAGGTTTAATATGCTCATCTATGCTGTTGAAGGTCCAAAACATGAATAATTAATTAAACATTAGACAAGAATATAATGCTAAAATGATTTAACTAGAATGAATAAGATGGTGTAATGGTACAATATTCAAATAGTATTGTTTAAATACAAGTATATACTTATGCTATATGTAATTGGTAGGATTTGAACCCACACTTTTATCCTCCCTTTAGTCATTTACTCCATTTTATACAACTGATGCACTTGACCCCATACATGTGAAAAAAATAAATGATCTCTAATACCCTTTATCTTGTACCAAACCAGCACTCATCAGACAGCCTGGACCACCATCTCCCATGCACATATACCAAGATAACTCATGTTCAAATTTTAATGGATAGGTTTCAATATTCTCCACTCTCCAATTCCCACAGCAATTGATTGAAAATCAGATAAAGGCATATTCAAGACTTGTTTACCAATTTTGTTATCATATCCACATTGACCATAAATCATTTTACCCCTCATATGTAGGACCTTAAGATTATTTAATACACAGAAGAGTGATGGGCAGAATACAGATTGAATTGATAATGTTTAAATTACATTTAAAGTATATATACTATACTTGTATTTAAATATTACAGATTTAACCTATATTTTGCCCATCCCTCTTGTGGATATTAAATGGTCTTAAGGTCCTACATATGAGAGGTCAGACTGACTTATGGTGAACATTGATATGACAACAATATGACCAAACAAGAGCTTTTAACATACCATTATCAGATTTTCAATAATGTGGATGGCTAAGAGGTTGGAGAGTAGAGATGATTGAAGTCTATCCATTAATTTTTAAAGACTTTCTACCTTGGTATAAGTCCAGCACTGACTGTATATGTGTGTAAGGGATGGTGGTCTGAGTTGACTGCTTGAGTGCTGGTTCAGCATAAGATATGTGTGTTGGAGATCTTTTTTTTCACAAGTATGTGGAGATGTGTATCAAATGTATAAGATGAAGTGAATGACTGTAATGAACTTGAAATTATTGGGTTCAAATCTCCTCTAATTATATCTAGTTTAAATATAGATACTGTACTTGTATTTAAATATTACAGATTCAGCCTGAATTCTGCTCATCCCTCTTCTTTGTATTAAATGATCTTAATCTCCTACCTATATATGATGGATTGGAATGACTTACAGTAAACATGGGTATGACAATAAAATTGTCAAACTTAGGCTTTGAATATGCCATCAACAGATTTTCAGTAATGTGGATGGATGTGGGACTGGAGAATAGAGGAAAAAAAGTCTATCCATTAATGTTTAAAGAGTTGCTATTTTTGGTATAAGCCAAGCACTGATTATATGTGTGTGTGGATGATAGTGGTCCAGAAACGTCTGATGAGGGCTGGTTTGGCAAGAGATATGTATATTGGAGATCATTTATCTTTTTCATATATGTGTGGTCAAGGGTATTGGTTGTATAAGATGGAGTGAATTGTGAATGACTGAAGGAAGCTTGAATTAGTAATTAGATAATATTTGTACTGATAAATTTGACAAATAAAACATTCATTGAATGAGTTATTCTTGGGACAAACTAATGACTCTCCATATCATATTTCTAGTATTAACTTAGATTGATTGTACATTTGTATCATTATACATGCCTTCTGCAAAAATTGTAATATTCCTCCCATATTATCTCTTTATATGATTGTATAAATTTTGAGTAAAACAGTTATGCCCATGCTTTTTATGAATTCATTGATTTATCATTACATGTATCCTTAGATATGTTGACAATTAACATTGTCTTTATTTTATAAAATATGGTGCCGAATAAGTAGACTGACATATTTATTCAATGTTAGAAGGAAGTTGCTTTAAGTAGAAATAAAATTTTCTTTTACTCATATCATAATATTTTTATGTCCCAGAGTTTTACTTTGACATTATATATTCTAAAACTGATTTTCTAACATGGAACCATGATACAAGTAATATATGTCAAAAGCATATAAATCCTTGTGAGGATGGATTTAACTATAACATAAGCAAAATTTTAGATTTAAGGAAAGCATAATAAAAGTAATACACAGACATGTTGTAATAAAGTTTGTCAAATATTTGGAAATTATAACATGATTTGTTAATGTTGAGGTTACATGTATTGTTGCAATGATAATAAATGGTGTTTTTTCTTAGATTATTTGTAGAAGTTAAATGTTTGTGGTTGCATTTAAAATGCTTTTATCCATGAAGAATTATTATACCATGGGATCCTAGTTAATTATGTATGAAGTTGTATATATTATCCTTGCACCAGATGATATGTACAAATTCAGATAAATTTCAAAATACTTATAACTGGACATATTAAATATATATAGAATCACACATAGAATTTTTGAACACTATATTTAATAATAATTATCAGAGGCTTAATTTTTGAGTATTATTTACTAATATTGTTTAGAATTTCTTAAGATTTAAATTCTTAATATAGATGTTTATTCTCAGTGAATATATCTTGTGACCATGAAATGATACATATATTATGATGGTAAACATACATTTTCATTCGTGCATCAAACAACTACAAGTATTTGTAGTAAAAGACTATCAAGTGAGTTTCAATGGCTTCACAGATGGTTTATAAATATAATAATTTATTGACTAGTTAGATAATAAATCTTATTATAAAATATTTGATTTTGCAACTTTACAATATAGTGTATTTTGAAATTTTATCCAGACAAAAGCAAATAATATTTTTATTAAACATAGTTTAAGGCAATTTCTCTTCAATGGAAAAAAAAAAATATTTTGAAATAACATTATTCACATATAAAACATTTATTTGGTATGTGAGTTAATTTTTCCAAAACTAAATTGGAAATGTACATTGGGTTTACAAACAGTACTAAAATTTTATTGTAGTTGGAGCCATAAGTGAACGAATAAAGTGCAATCATAGTGCATTATTTTGAATCCACTGTGGAGAGAGAGGTGAGTGATTGTTGAGTATTATGTTGCCGAATACATTTGAGTTAGGAAGGTTAGAATATTGAAAACTTATAAATCTGTATTATATATATGTTAAGTAAATGACGTTCATAAAAAAATGAACAAATATAGATATGGCCTAAAAAGTTATCCACTTGAATTGATCTAAAATGTACTCTCACCAAAGTTAAATATTATGAATATCAAAACAATATTATACCAGATATATATACTTTCTGATTATTGTTTTAGCTGAAAGTCACTTTCTATTAAATAGAATTGTCATTAAATTAGGATTAAAATCAATACCTGCCTGAGAAAAAATTCTACTTCACAGAAAGAAACATGTTTTAATTTAGAACTGTACATAATCTCATGGGTCTTAGAAGGTATATCTCATAAACTCATAAGCCATTATGCATATTATTTGAATCATAAATAGAATGGAGTATGTATAAAAAAGCAATATGATAAAAATTTCTAGGAAACTTTCTGTAGAGTAATAAATAATAGAAAATAGAAAAACAAAACATTTTAAATTATAATTTTATTTTAAATGATCTTGTTAGTCATATATCTTTAGCAATGCACTAGTAAAGATGACATGTTAAGGAAGATGGGATTTGTAGAATTAGTTAAGACAGTGCAGAGTAGATAAGATGTTATTGAAGGAAGAAGAATTTAATCATTTACATTGGTAAAAAAAAGAATTTGTGACAAGAAAACCCACCACCATATAAAGTAAACTTAATAATTAGAAAAATAAGTAAACAAAATTAGATTTATAAACTTATACTAATAAATTTTGTTACCTTTCTAAAATACTTAGAAAGAAATCGATGAAATTTCAAATCATTTAAAATCTGTAGATCAAAAAATTTAAAGATATTTTATTAGGTAACTTTCCTCTAATTAATCTGCAAATGAATATTTTTAGAAGGTGATGCAACATCTATTGGAAGACAACTGGAAAAAAAATCTTAATCAACCAATAACAACAGACATTAAAAATTGAAGCAAATTAGGAAGAATGAATGTAACATATAAAAATCATAAAAGCAAATATTCAACAACAATTGCGACTGAAGTTTGAGGATAGTCAATAGAAAATATCCAGAGTAGAAGTGTCCACCAATATTTTATGGTATCACATAGGCAGGGACAATTATGCATTATAATAGTAATGATAAACATTAAAATTTGTAATTCTATAAAAATTTTCTATATTTTCTACACTATTATTAAAAGTAAAATTATTGTTACAGAAAGTGTATATAATATATATATTTTTCACATGTCAAATGCATTGACCAGGAAGCAAACCCGGGCCCTGTTGCTTGGAAGACAACTATGCTAACCACTAGGCCACCAACGCTTGACAAGATGACAAAATTGCAAAAAATCAAGATACTATCTTATTAGTATCAAACAAGTAATGATGGTATTATTAAATGAATAAATGATAACAAATAAAAGCTATAACTTATAAAATAAGGAATTTGTAAAGAAAACTAATAAAAAAGCTGAAGAAAATAATGATACAAAATCTACTGTAGAGAGGACACTAAAACTAAAAATATAGCTGAACAAAAAGAAATACTTATTAAATGAAATAAAACTATTTATTAAACAAAATAATGGAAAAGAAATAAAAGATAATTTTGAAATGGTGATAAAAATATTGTTAGAAAAGAATCAAACAATTATTTCTGAGTTAAGAAAAATAAATGACAATAATTTCGAAAATGAGAAAAAATACATTTGAAATTAAGTTAAAATATTTAGAAATGCATTTATCAAGATAACAATGTCAAAAAATGATAAAATGCAAAAATATGAGAAGCATAGTGAATAATAAAATGTACATAGATTGTTAAAAATGAGAAAGGGACTAATTTATTAATATGTCTTGAGCATATAATTTTGAAAAGATTTATTTGGCTCCTTTGGGCCATATAAGCTAAATCATATTATAAATTTATGAATGACAATGATTTATAATAAGATACATAGAGAGATGAAAGCTAGCAAAAAAAAAATTTCCATAATTGAATAACTGAAAGCAATTAAAGAACAAAAGAAAACTGATTATTTATAAGTATGATAGAAGACTATTCTGGAAATAAGAGTACATATAATATATGCAGCAAAAAACCATATAGAAAAGATCAAATAAGCATAATTATCTCAATTCTCATGTCTTTGAGAAATAGAGATCTTTTATTTATTTTTTAAGCAAAGTCAAAACTAGCCTATGCAAGCAGATAAACGATTGATATAGTGACAAGAATAATCTTCATCAAAATTAACAAGTTTTGTCTAAGGAAGTTTTTTTTTCATTCTTACATACTGTTTTTAAAAGTTTCATTAAAATTTGAAATCCATAATAGTTTATAGGTAATCTGGATTAAATATCTATTTTTTTTTTATTTTTAATATTTTCTAATTACAGGTAATATTATATTTTTAATGTTCAAAAATCAACTGCATAAAATAATTTTTATCCATGTAATTTTTTTAATTTTGGAAGATATTTCAAAATTTGTATTCTGACAACATTTTTTTTTAAGTTTTGTTGAAATTTGAAATCTATAACAATTTATGGATACTTTGGATGAAATATTTAAAATTAAATAATGTTTTCTAAATATACCTATTACTGTTCAAAAATAAATAACATTAAAATAAATACAGTTTGACAAAATATCTGTAACAGTTTATAGAAATTTTTGATAAAATATCTAAAACTGTTTTGATATTAATATTTGCTAATTGTAACCATACTTTGTTTTTATGTCTTTTTAATTTTCTGTGAAATTTGAAATTTTATTTGCCTTAGATATAGAATACTGTTGGTAGATTTGACAAATTATCTGTCATCATTTCTTACTTGATTGTGTGAATTGTAGTTTAGTGGCTCCCTTCACTGGCAAAAAATGTCCTTGAGCATATACTAAAATGGTTCCTATTAATCTAGATGTTATTAGTAACAATAGAATGTATTTGAAAACGTATAAATAACATTTACATTTTTCTAAATTATTTAATAAATCAAATAGAAATTGTCTAATACATAACTACAAAAACAATTGTATAAAAAGGAAATAAGAGACTGTATTTTAAATTGTCCACGAGTTCAAACATTTGAGGCACTAACATAGATTGCAGTATTGTACTGGATATTATACAAATTTACTTTAAAAATACAAAAATATTTACTAATAATATTTTTATTGGGTTACAATTATTACATGAAATATAATTTTTAAAATATTTATAATGCACAGTATTAAATTGGCATTTCACTCAAGAAGTAAAATATATTTTAATTTTTAAAAAAATAAAAGCGAAGGTACTACGGAATTTATTTTTTATCGCATAACGTAATTATTTAAAAAATACATAAATTCACTGAAATTCTCATCAGTAGATGTATCTTTCAAAATAAAATAAAAATGTTTTTATTCATTTTAATCTACAATGAGAAAAATGAGAAATATATTTAAGACTGAAATGAATGTTGTTTAAAAGAATTTAACTTTATTTTAGAAAAGATTTCATCAAAAATATTCAAGCAATTTTAGCACACTTATTTAGACACTTAAATTTGTTTGTGGACGACAATTATATATGATTATATTATTATTTTTAGTAACTATTATATTTTTTCCTGCTATCATTTTGTAGTGACACAATTTTATTTTTTTATTTTTAAGATTGCTTTAGAATAAAACAGCAGTATTTTATCATTTACTGTCTTTAATTGAATGGCAAAGAAATGAAAGTTTATCCAGGAAGACTACAATCTTTACAACTCTTGCACACTAGAGATGAAAGATTTTTAAATCTTTATTGTTGAGATTGATCTTGTATGATAAACTCATTAAAATTCTTCCCAACATATCTTTTCATGTTTTCTAAAAGCAGTTTAGGATCATAAGAAGGTGGATCTGATAGGTGGGTTGTGTCACTCAAGTCTCTTATCTCTCTTCTGAGGACAGTTCATTTCAAACAAAGAATTGACAAGCAGTCCATCTCTCTTGGGATCATAATTTTTATTTCCATTCAGAAAAAAAAAGAATCTGACAAGATTTTTAGATTTGCCTGACTTTTCAAGGTGAAATCTTTACAAAATAAAATCTGATTGAAATAAAAAATGTTATGTGGTTTTATTAGAATATAAAGGAGAAAAAAAAAGAATGATATTAATTCAAAATTATATATACTATATAAATAAAATTTTAAAAATCATTGTATTGAGTTAAGCATCAGAAGGACATAATGCATATATTAATAAATAAATGTATATATGTATTTCAAATTTCTATTCTAAGGTTATTAATAAAATATATGAATGAATACATCTGAAAAAGGTAAATGCTCTCCAAGATGGATTTCTGGGCTAAATCAGCACTTTTCAGTTGTCCCAATCACAATCTCGTAAATATTTATCATTTGTTTAGGATTTTGCAATATCAAATTATTACAATTTTATTTATGGAAGTGCCATTTTAAATAAATACATTATTAATCATTAATGCATTTATCTAAAGTTTATAGTATCAAAAAGATAAATAAATACACGAAGTAGGACGCTAGTAGATTAAATTGTTAAATTACAATTAAATGTTGATGTTTTAAAACTATGGATTTTTATGAATAAAAAATAAGAATACAGACAGATATCCGTTTTTTCCCCTTGCATTATAGTATTAACTAAATCTCATCTGTCATCATCTTGTAAGTATGGTTAATTCAAAATTTGTTGTTGAATATACTGGTAATCGAAAACAGATTATAAATCATATAAAAATATGTTCAAAGTGCATATATGACTGAATAATTAATTTTACATTTTTTTTTATATAAATGAAAATTTGGATATTCTATCTCATTTATTAAAACAGTCATTTTCTTTTATAATTTAATGACTTATCTGAGTGTTTAGACAACATTTTAGTACTGTATAAATGTATATGATGCCTAATATTTGAAATATATAGAATAGATGCAAGTAATGATAATAATTGCTTCAATGAATTTAAATATTTTCTAGTATTGACAAAATAACCTTGAAGAATCCATTGTAGATCAATCACCTCTCAAATTTCTTTATAGAAAAATAAAAAAAAAAATACAACTAGGTGAATTTATTCTAGCATGTCATGTAAATAATATCATAAAATTTAATGTTTAAACTAAATTATAAGACATTTTGCATAATATAACAATATTATTTAAGGTTAAAAAATACACTGAATGAATGTTAAAAGATGGATATTTCCAATAAAATTTTATTTGAGTACTAAGAGAATTAAATCTATTGAGTAAAATAAAAAAAAATCCTCAACATTTCTAGCTTTCAATAAAAAAAGTTGGCCTGTATTAATATATTTTAACTACTATTGATTATAAAAATAAACTTAATATTTTGGCCTAAAAAAATCATTATTAAATTTTTTTTAAAAGAATCTTTTTGCAAAAATATTTTCAAAGTAATTCAATAAAATAGGGAATGTTCACTATGCAGGAAAGATTACAAAATTATAACTTCTTTACAGAATTACAGCTTAGCAAGGTTTTCAACTTGGCTGGCCATATTCATAGCACCAAAAGATTTATAGGAGGTGTAACATCTGTGCAACTCTGCCATCACATCATCTCATTGAGGTTTGTTTTTGTAGTTGGCTTCGTTAATCAGCAATTGTCTCTAAGAATGGATTCTTTCAATCTCCAGCAACAAATTTTGGCCATAGGCAAAAACATATTTAATATTTTCTAAGGTGAAGCATTAGGTCAGATTAACAAATTTGTCATCCTCTATCTTGGATAACTAGTTTCTTTGTTTGTTAACTAAAAATTTCAGTTTTTTATTAAATTTGTAATTTAATGTTTTAGATACATTTAAGTATTTGTTCTTTAAGTTTTTTGAGAATTCTGTAAAATTTTTGTATATTTTTTACACTGAAAGCATAATTTTTAACTGTCATTTTGCATTCATTGATAATCATTTGGAATAGCTGTTTCTTTAAGTACAGAACTCCTTTGTCTCTTTGAACTATAGATTTGTCTATTTGAATCTTATAGCCATTGTGAAAAAAATGATAATTTAGGCATTGCTCCAAATATCTAACTCTCACTTTCTTAGTGGTCATGAATTTCAATGTTTTCAATGCCATCCTATACATAATATAGTCATCCATTATGAATTGTAACTCAATTTATCTTCTTTTTTTTTTCCTTATTCATTTGTAATTCAATTAAATAGAAAAGGTCCACTAACTGCAGGAAAGATTGTAAAATTATAGCTTCTTTACAAAATTACAGCTTTAGCACTGCCTTTGACCAGATCAGTCATATTATCTGCATTAAATACAGATAATAAAGAATATTTATTAAAATTAATTTAAAAATATAAATATTATAAAAAATATAATTTCTAAAAATGTTTTACTTTTAAACATCACAATAACAAGAACTTGAGAAGAAAATTGAATAATATAATATTCATAAAGGAAAACAACAAGTTGTATAAGACAATAATTCTTAGTAGGAAAAGCAATATGTAAAGTAAAATAAAAAAAAACAATGATAAGACAGGAATTGAAAAAAATAAATGGAAAGTAAATAGTTAATTTAAAATTTACTTGATTTTAAATAATATCTGATTAATGAAAAATAAACTAGGATTTTCCAGTTTAAACATATCAAGAATTTTAATAGAAAATCTTGTCAATCCCCCCCCCCCCAAAAAAAAAACGCTATTTGAAATAAAATTCCTGTAATTTTAAGATTTAAATGAATTTGGGTAACAATATAACAAAAGAGAAAATCATGATTAGAAAAATAATTTGAAGCACTAACACTATGTATTAAAAAGGAACTTGTAAATATTTTAAGTTCTATTTCTGAAGGCATAAGAATTAATTAAGCAAATGAGAGTTATGGTCAAGTAGTAACACAATCAATGGTAGTTTGATCTTCCATTTCAAATTTCAAATCTAAGAGAATAAGATTTTTTTTAAAAAAAAGATGAGATTTGGTTTTCTGAATATTAAACAGAGTTGAATCAAAATTACTTTGTTTTTAAAATTAAGTTTAATTTAAAAAGTAAATATTTTTTGATTACACAGGACAAAAAATAGAATACAGATTAATGCCTAAAAGTGAATTCTATTGACATCAAAACTCATGATCTTTTTGAATAAAATAAATAAATAATTTATATGATAAAGAGTTGGAAATAGCACAAAAGATAATAGATAAAATTTATTTCTCTAACATATATTAATATTATTTTAAAAAACTTAAATATATTTTTTGACGAATTAAGATAAGAATCACACATAAAATCTAATGAAAAGGTGACTTATCAATGTATTGCATTGGTGGTCGAGCGGTCAGCGTGACCGCCTTGCATTTGCAGGCAGTTGCCTGGGTTCGCGTCGGGCCAATGCTATGATACTTTAAAAAAAATAAAAAATAAAAAAAAGGTGACTTATCAATTTTATTTTTTAATAAAAACATTATCCAAGTCTTTTTAACTTATGAATTTAATCAATAGCAGATAATAATTGACAAACTAATTCTACAAAAAAAGAATGTATGAAGAGCTAATATTTCTTTTATGATGTCTTCATAAGCAAATTCACTAAACACACACACACATATATATATATATATATATATACAAGTATCACATGATAAATTATTGGATTCAACTAAGATATCAACAGCTTATCTCTTTAGAATGTTTTTAAAATAATCTATAATATATAAATGTGATCTGTACAATAATCAAGTCTACAGTAATATTTTTTTTTTAAGAAAATGTGTTATTCTTTATTTACTTGATTTGGAAAATCTAATGAAGATTTCTCTTTACAACTGTAAATTTATTGTCATAATTAATGGACCCTCCACATCCTATGCCTTCATTGCTGACAAAATTTCATTATTTTTTGTTCCAAAAACTATATATATATATTGGAAATAAATTTTAAGGTGTATAATTCTAAATTTTATAAAGCAAATATATTTATTTATTAAATTAAATAATATAAAGACCATTTTAGTTGTTGAAGGGTTTGATCATGGGATGATTTCATTTGAAGTAGCTTAAATTATATAAATATTGGTTAAAGTACTTATTTTAAAAGCTATGTAAGAGATAAAATATTAAAATATAAATTAATAATATTTGTTAATAATTAATTGTTTGATATTTAAAATTGTAATCAAGTTTAAAACCAATCTTATAAATAAAAATATGCATTATAGATATACATAATAATGTCTATGTGCATCTGATATTATAAAATAACGACTATTTCCAATGAAATCTTAATTTATTTAAAATAAATAAATAAATAATATTTATGTTATTAATTTTGTGATGAAAAGTTTAAAAAATTAAAGTATGATCTAGTATGTATAAAATAAAATTAAAATATGAATTAGTTTTCAGTAAATTTATTTTTTATTAAGTTTATTAAAGATATTGTTTTTATATTTATAAATATTTTAAACAGATATTTGTTTTAAAAGATAATTAAGCTAAATGTAACTAATTAAATATTCAGAACAAGAGGAGTAGAAGAATTATCCAATGGGAGAGTGCAATTTGAAATAAATTTAAAACAAGCAGATGATGTTTTGAAGAGAAAAAAACCAGGGAAATAAAAAAAAAGTCTACAGATCGGACAAAAAGCAATTCCATTCATCTCTAAAATTTTGTTTTAAACTATTTTAAGTATCAATACTAATAGTTTAAAAATAACTAATGTCAGTACATTTGCTAATTTTGAAAATATATTATAAAGTTTTCTGTTAAAATGATGAACTAAAGGAAAGTTAAATCTCTATTGGCAAAATCAACAGTTTAATAATTTTGGGAAATATCTTGGAATCATTATATTAAAAAAAATACTAAAAGAATGGAAGGAAAAAAACTGTAAAGTTATGCTAAAGTGCTGTAAGGTAATAAATGAACACAAGGAAATCATAGTGAGTATTATATTAATACCTGATTTAGTTGTTAAGCAAGCTGAAGTACTTATACATCATGACTATCATAGGATTTGTATAAGATCAAGTTGGAATCAGTGGATAAATAAAAATAAAATTATTCCTGATAGAGTTTAGTATAAATTTTTAAATGTAGACAAAACTAAATCAGTAAAGAATGATAGTGGAAATATTTGCCTATGGAAAAGTGGCTTTAATATTAGAAGAGAACATATAAAAGTGTATCTGAATGATGATTTCATGGTATAAAATATATGAACAGATAGTTATTAATTTTAGTACAACTGTCATGTATAATAAACTTTAAGGATAAATTATATATAGTAGATGAATGATAAAAAGTTAAACAAATGTTTGGATATAGTAGAAAACAAAATGTATAAGAAAAAACTTAAATGAAGATTATATTTACACTTGTAATAAAATCACAGTAGTCTGCTCTGAAAATGAAAGAATTATTTATCAAAACCATAAAATGGAAAAACAAGATAAGTGTAAAAAAAAAAAATTACTGAGGACAAATAACAAGGAATAAATATGTATTGGAGGAGAAAGAGTTGAACAAATTAGTGCAAAAAACATTATCTTATTTGAAAATATAAAATGTATAGTAAAGTGAAGATGTAAAATGCTATATTCCAAAGGATAAAATTGACAAAGAATAAGTAAGGAATAATGTGAAAACTGAAGAATAGTGGTGGACTGGTAAAATGTTAATATTATAATAAACATGAAAGTATCTAAATAAATATATAGTATGCAAGTTGAAATAATATTTGATTGTTAAGAAAAAAAGATAAATTGTAAATAATCTGTTTGTGGTGAAATTTTATATTTTGTGATATTATTATAAGAATGAGAAGAGCAGAAGTGGCAATGGGGGGTAAATAATGTTTCATTAATCTAAAGTATTTGAAATAATTTAATTACTATTTAAAATTAAAGATATTCAATGATGAACTGGATAAAAGCATATTATGTTTTAAAAAAAACTTAACAAAGTGTTTGAATAATGCTTAATTTTTATAATTTATAGAATTATCATTAATACGGGTACAAGTAGATCAAAACATTTACTAATCTGCATTATGTAATTAGATTAATTAATTGTTTAAAATTTTGTTTAAGATTATTAAATAGTTATAATAAAAGGGAATAAACAATAAGGTACTAAAATATTCATATGAAAGTCATCACATATGTTTATTATAAGAAGATTGAATCTGTATGTGTTTGAATATAATATTGAAACAATACATTGTGATATTTAAACTTTGATCTCATATTCAACTATAAATGAGTTATAACTTATTCTAATTTGTAGGTCATTATAGTCTATTATTGATAAAAGACATGAGAAACAAGTATTGAGTGGATATGAAGGCAAGGAAAATTGCATTGATAAAATTAGAAATAGAAAGTTAATAATTGAGTTGTTTATATAAAATTAATATTAGGATTATTTATTTTAGGATGTACCAATAAAGTGTTATATTAATATTTAAGATAGTATCATAAATTTTAAATCTGAATGATTTCAGGACAAGATAAGTTGTGATATTTTAAAGTATATAGTATATTATTTTCATATTTATTTAGTCACAGAGTTAATAATAAGCCCATTGAAAAAATGAATATGATATAAGAAAAAAATCAATGGTTCAATAGGTATTAAATAACAATTTGATTGATTTAAGGTAAAAGAAAGATCAAATGATAAATGCCATGAGATATAGAAAATAAATGTATAATATGTAATAATATTATAATCAGATTACTTTATTTAAAAAAGAAAACAATAATACATATTTTTAATTCTTCTTATGTCTTTGATGTGTAATTTTTAAGAGATAATGGGTATAAATAAAAGTCTGAAAAAAGGGGGTGATTATTTAATAAATATACATGATTAATTATATAAGAAAATAAAGTTCAGTATAATAATAATAAAACCATATCTTATAATATTGGGATATTGAATTTAAGATAGATGTAATTATAATGAAAGGAAATATAAATGTTTGAATGTTTAAATATTTTACTGTATAATATTATTATATGTTTGTTTATATTGTTATATGTTAATTTATTTTTTAGTTCAAAAATAATTCTTAAAAGATTTTGTAAATAATACATTAATAAAGTTAATATTCCATTCCAATATCAGCCTTTCAAGCTAATTGAGCACGCGCCTTTGACAGTGTTAAATAAATGAATACTCTCCTCTTCAATCCAAGATATAGTATTTATGCAGGAATAAAAAGAATCCCTCTTATTCCTATGATCAAATTCTTTTATATGAGCAAATCTGAAGAACTGTTGAAGAGAGCGTGAATAGATACTCACTTTAAATTACTATTTATGATGTTTTCCGACTGAATGACGTCCGTGTAATTACTTAGAATTTACTAAACGTCATTCTTACTGAAACTTAACTATGAGTAAATAAGCAAATATTTTATTTAGCGCTGTGCTTGCAATTATATTTCATTCCAATATCAGCCTTTCAAGCTAATTGAGCACACGCCTTTGAGAGTGTATATAAGTTGAATTAAACATTTAAAGTTGAATTACTTTGATTGCAGTCATCATCACTACACCATCTTCACAAATTACTAATTGTACTAAACATTTAAATTAAAGTGTAAAGTTTAAAATTTAAATAAATGTAATAATAAGATAATATATAACAATTATAAAATAATAACATATCTGAAAAGATATATTGATTTATTCCAATTTACCTGGATCACATAGGTCATTAATAAAGTGTATATTGTAAAATTATTAAAGTATGTTTATTTATAATAAATCATATTATAAATTATTTATTGTTGGGATTATGTATTATGATTATAATTTAAATAAAAGTATTTATTTATTATTAAAATATTAAAGATCTAAAATAGTAATACAATTTTAGTTATAAGTTAAGATGATTAGCCTTTTCTTAATTATTACACTACCTATAGAATTAAATAAAATCCCTCTTGATATCTTATAGGTGAAATAAATATCTAATTAAAAAAATCAATGATAATCTTGAGATCTCCTTAATATAATATTGTTTTTATGGTTGTTATTAATTATAATCCTATAAAAGTAATAATAATAGGAGAGAAATATAAAATAAAATGATAATATAAACTTATTAATTTAAGTTAAAGTTAATGATTATAAATGTTTATTATACTTATTTAAATATAATTGTTAGTCATGGGAATATTTAGATACTTAATAAGCAGGAGTATCTTTGTATTCTTATGCCTTGAGCAAATACTTTGGTATTTGTTTATTGTTAAATGGTATAAATATAATGGTAAGTAACTATTATATATAGTCTTTCAATCTGCAGAAGTACTTTTGATTAATTCCTTAACCTGCTTCAATTTCCTTTAAATTCAAAAACAAAGCAGAAGCAAACGTCATCAACTCAAATCCCATGAATCCTGAATTTTAATGTTACCAGCTTATCTTTTAATTATATTTTATTTTATTTATTGAAAATGCTTCTTTAATTTTTCTTTTTCTATGGTTTTTCTCTTTATGCAGAATATCAAAATAAATTTATATCTACATGCACTTTCATGATCCAAGAAAACTGAAACAGTTATTAAATCATTATTATCTTTACTTTTTATACATTTGTATAACAATTCATGCTCTTTTAATCTTTTTTTCAACATTAAACCTCAATTCACCTATTTATGACAACATACATCCACAAAAAATTTGATACACAACATTACTTTTCTGCTTGACAGGTATAACATTTTTAGAATTACAGTATTCATTAATTTATTAACATTATTTGTAATACAAAATAAAACATTAGACACATTCTCTCTCTCTCTCTCTCTCTCTCTCTATATATATATATATATATATATATTTGAAAACCAGGCACTCTTCACAAACCTGGGATCTTAATTGTAAGTATACAGGATTTGAACTCAGATTTTCAAGCACCTTCAACTATCCACACTATCTCATACAACTGATACACATGACCACACACATGTAGAAAAGATTAATAATCACCAATACATGTATTTCATGCTAAACCAGCACTCATCAGTTGGTCCAGACTATCATCTCTCACACATATATATAATCAATGCTCAGTTTATATTAAGATAGCAAATCTTCATACTTTAATGGACAGGCTTCAATCCACTGCAACCTCCAACTTTTCAGCCATCCATATCATTGAAAATCTGATGATGAAAACTCAAATCCCATGCTGATGCCAATATTATTGCCATGCCCATGTTGACCTAAAGTCACTCTGACCTCTCATGTATAAGACAGCATCCATTAAATACATATAAAAGGGATGTATAGGATACAAGCTTGATATGTAAATATTTGAAAACCAGGCACTCTTCACAAACCTGTAAGCTTAATTGTAAGTATATGTATTTAATGGATGCTGTCCTATACATGAGGGGTCAGAGTGATTTCAGGTCAACATGGGCATGGCAATAATATTGGCATCAGCATGGGGTTTGAGTTTTTATCATGAGATTTTCAATGATATGGATGGCTGAAAAGTTGGAGGTTGCAGTGGATTGAAGCCTGTCCATTAAAGTATGAAGATTTACTATCTTAATATAAACTGAGCATTGATTATATATGTGTGTGAGAGAAGATAGTCTGGACCAACTGATGAGTGCTGTTTTAGCATGAAATACATATATTGGTGATTATTAATCTTTTCTACATGTGTGTGGTCATGTGTATCAGTTGTATGAGATAGTGTGGATAGTTGAAGGTGCTTGAAAATCTGAGTTCAAATCCTCTATACTTATATATATATATATATATATATATATATAATTAAAATTTTTATTTGAACATTTGAAATATATAGAATAGATATCCATTTTTTATTATCAAACCTTAATTCCTTTAAACCATTATAACTCTTTTTAAATTGACATTTAGTATTCTATAATGGTTTAAAGGAATTGAAGATTGATAATAAAAAATGGATATATATTCCATATATTTCAAATGCTTAAGTGAAATTTTTTAAGAATATATATAAGAATGTGTTTCATGTCTCATTTTGTGTTACAAATAATGTTAATAAATTAGTGAATAATTCTAAAAATTTCATACCTGTCAAGCAGAAAAGTAATGTTATGAAATTTTTGTGGATGTGTGTTATCATATATAGGTAAATTGAGGTGCAGTATTGAAAAAAGAAAGTAAAAATAATAATGATTTAATAACTGTTTCAGTTTTCTTACATCATGAAAGTACACGTAAATATAAATTTAAGTTTGACATTGTAAGTGTTAAGATTCTTAATAATGAAGAGAAAAGGCATAAGAAAACCAAAAATTAAGGAGGAAATTTTAATAAATAGAAATAAATGAATATGTAAGCTGCTAACATTAAAATTCAGGATTCATTGGTTTTGAGTTGATGATGTTTGCTTTTGTTTTAGAATTTAATGGCAATTGAGGCAGGTTAAGGAATTAACTGAAAGCACTTCTACAAATTGAAAGATTGTATATAATAGTTAATTACCATTATATTTATTGTTTTTATTGTTACATATATATATATATAAGGTTTTTTTTATTTATTTAATATAGATTTAACATGTACATATGTCATTTCATTCCTTTATTAATTAAGAAAGTAGAGGGATTTGAACTTAGGATTTTACTATTAAATAATTAATTATTAATGGTTTTTTTTACTATAAATGTTATGTTTCTGCTTAAATGTCTTATTTTAACCACACTTAATTCTGAAATTATATATATTACAATCTTATATAAAAGTTGTCAAAAATATTTGTCTATGAGGAAAAATTCAAATTCTATTTTTCCCCATGTTAAATAAGTTTATAACTATCTCATACAATGCAATTTTTTTTCTTTAAATATATTTCATTATGTAGAACAAGTTTATTATTAAATAAATAAATATTAATATGTTTCAGAACTGTATTTTTTTATTACAGATGTTCTATGTCTGCAGAAATTTTTGATAAAAAATTGTTTTTTTTTATAAACATGGCCACAATTTTAGTTGTTTATTAACAATTTATATCCAGAAAAATTATGTTATTTGATACTATTTTGATTTCACTTATCATTTTATAAATGTAGAATAGATATCCAACAATGTGAAATATTGTTCTTATGATTTACCATCATAGTTTCAAAATATTATAAAAAATTTATAATTATAATTATTCAAGTGCATACCAGACTTATATAAAATTAAATTAGTACAAACAATCACATCATTATAATAAAATATACTACAATTAAAATTCTTTAAATGCATCAGATTTGAATATGTAATATACTGAGATATTAAATTTCATGATTCTACCTAATCTGTTGTTTATCAGCTTGAAAATATATATTAATTTTAAAACCTTAACTGAATTCTCAATCTTATAACCATTCAAAACAAATAGCGTTGATATTTGTTTTATAACTGATTAATAAAGTTCCCTGACATTTCTGAATAAAATTAGTAAATGAAATAATAAAAACTGTAAAAATAAAACAGAAAGACATGTCACTCTCAATTAACATAAATTATAGAGTAAACTTGTAGTACAGGTAATTTTAGCTTTTGAATCCATCACTTTGTTGCTGCATAACCCACTCTGATCAATAGAAGCATTAAAAACATGCTATATATCAATGATGGGCTCTAAAACTACTTTGTGTCATTTGAAATAATTTGAATATTGTTTTATTGCCTCTTTCCTTAGACTTTTTTATTACTATTTTATAGTAGTGTGGTATAAACCAGTATTCAAATATTGTATTTTGCAAATGTTTTAAAATTGAGCAAACATTGAATATTTTGAAATTATAGATTTTTAGCTTTTAAATGATTATTGTTAGTTTTATTATCATATTTGATTGAGAAAAGTGCTTCCAACATTTGATATCCTGAAAAATTAGTAAAACAAAAAAAAACCAACTGCATTTCTTGAACAAACAAAAATGTATGAATGTATTATATGTGACTTTTCTTATTAAAAAATTTACCATCTCTTATTGTCAAGAATAGCATCATCATAAATATTTAGAATCCACAAGAATAAAATATATTTTAGCTTTAAACCAGGTCAAATTAAAAACATCTCTATAAAACTTATACTGAATCTTAATGCCCAAATGATAAGATTGTCTGTAAATTCTTCAAGAGACCAATGTCAATAAAAATACAAAATAAGCTTGTTTTCTATTTGTATTGACTTGCCTGTTTACCACTAGTATTCAATTCAAATGCCTAATATTTTATACTAGCAGTAATAATCCTCTGTTATTATTATGTGGCAGTTTTATAATAATAAATAACTTCCATGGTAAACCAGTTGCATTTAAACATTTCCCCATACCTTTATTATCAGAAAAATGCCTTCAATAAATAGATAAAAGCAATAAATAAATCATAATTTTTATCACAACACTTATTTAATTTTACATAAAACAAATATAATATTGATATTAGCAATTAAGCCAATGCACATCTGCTTTAAAGATAAATTATAAATGAATACTCTCACTTTTTCAGACACAAGATGTAGTTTTTTAGAAAAGATGGAATAAAACCTATCCTTTTGACCTAAACATTTATGTATGGACAAATCTTAAGCATATGGAAATGAGAGCATAAAGATGTTAAGCAATCACTTTAAATTACATTTATTATGCTTGAAAGAATGATGCTTGTGAAATCTTTACAATTTATGATATGTCATTCTTTAATTGAAATTAAACATATATAATGAGATATTATTTTAAATAGTGCTATGTAATTTAAAGTGACTGCTTAACATCTTCACGCTCTCATTTCCATATGCTTAAGATTTGCCCATACATAAATGTTTGGGTCAAAAGGATGGGTTTCATTCCATCTTTTCTAAAAAAAATATATCTTGGGTCTGGAAAAGTAAGAGTATTCATTTATAATTTATCTTTAAAGTACATGTGCATTGTCTTAATCGCTAATATCAATCACTATTATAGTATAAAAACATAGTGCTATATAAAATAATATGTCATGAAACAAATATATTTTTAATCCATCTTGATCTTTTAAAGCTAAACTAAATTTCTGGGAACCATTAATATAATAATGTAATCAACTTATTCAATCAAAGGATTAAAAATATTTGCAAAATGTTGGATACCAATCATGGTTTTATGGTAATTATTGTAATCTTTTATTTTACCTTTATTTTTATAAAATAGTTTAACACAAATATTTTAAACATAAAATGACACCTTTCATAAGGATATATACATGTGTGTGTAAATTATTTAACAAATGGAAATTAAATCCACAGTCAAAGTGTAGCTTGGATAAATTTGTTATTGTTTTCTGTCATCCAGCAGAACGAATCGATTGGTTATTGTACTTTTATACACATTGGCTGCAGATTTAGTTCAATTATAAAATTGGAGTTCTCATTTATTAAATAATTTATTATTTATATTAATCCATTAAAAATAAAGGTCAAAAGTTATAAATATTCGTTTCAAAATTTATGCAAATATCCTCCATCATGATTTGCAACTTTTCAACTTAAAAATGTAAAAAACTGTTGTAACTTCATTGAACTTTATACTTATATCCAAATCTAAATGATTCAATAAGATAAGCATAGCATTAAAAGCCTTTTTCAAGTCTAGATGCTATTATATAAGGAATAGTCATTGAAGTTTGTTTATATATCTCTATCTTGTTAGAATAAAGTTCTATATGCATTTTGTTATTTTGCTAAGCATACAATATTATATTTCTTCTTAAACAATTTATTAACCATAAAATTGTTTTTAGAAAGGCAGTTGGGATTTTAATTTATAGGATTCAAAAACAATCTTATTAGTATCTGCAACATACTCTTTAAAATAATTTTATTAATTAACATAGAAAACTTTAAAATCTAAATTAGAAAATTAACATTTAATAATTTCTGATATTTGACATGGGTATTTCGTACCAATATGATTAAAGTTGAGAGTGTTTTAATGTTACTATTATTTTTATTTTACACTATGTATACGAATCTCTAATCTACCCAGAAATATGAGCTCTATCTAGCAATATGTGTTATAAGTATTTATATAATATTTTGCACTGTGACTAATAATTTTTCTAACTAAATAAAGTATTTGCTATAATCAATTCATAAATTTTGAAATATTATTTTTAAGAATTTAAAATAGTAGTTTGCTATTTCTACCAACACCTGCCCTGAAATGACAAAGAAAAAAGAATATTTCTCTAAATTGTTAATGAAATAATACTACACAGCAAAAATAAATTTTCTTTCTCTGTTTTTTTTTTAATATAATAATGCAGCATAAAAAGAAATAAAAGAAGCAATTACAAAAATAAAAGATGTAATTCTAGAATAAAATTTTTTACCCTATTTTTCTGCAATAATTGTAATGGTTTAGAAACATCGATATATACATAAAATGATCTAGTCTCCCTTATATTTCGAAACTTGCACACAAATTAAAACAACATTTGTACGAATAAATACAATATCAGTTTTTGCTCACCTCCGTATTTAAATAAATTATTAAATAATTCAAAATACAAAATAACTAAAGAGACTTCACATCAAGTTGTGTACAAAATTAATTGCAAAGAACCTAATTGCTTGAAGTTTTACTATGGTAAAAACCCAGCTAACTTATTTACATGACTTGCTCAGTATAAATATCGGTACAACTGGGACAAAAAAGGAATGAATATTCTTCTATTTTCTTGGATCACGAGTTGCAGTCAGGCCATAATTTGATCTTTCTATGGCTGACATTGTTTGTTCTGAGTGAGATGACAGAAAAAGAAAGGTGAAGAATGCATAATCAATAGCTAAAGATCATCATGCTATTAATAAAAAGGACTCTAGCACCCATCTTTCTAAAAAATGACACTTGTAGTAACCACTTTTATTAGTAGTATGTAAATATATTACTAAAAATTCAATTTTATAATAATCTATTATTTAATATTCAAAAGTAACTTTAAATATAGATCTCAACCTTCTTTAGTCACATAATGCTATGATTATGATACTATTCACTATTGAAAGTGATCAGTTTTAAATAAATTTTCTTTATTACAAACATCTGTTTTGTTATTTAAAATGTTTGAACAGTTTCTGAACCATAACAAAAATTAAAGATGCAGATTAGATCTCAGACTAAATTCGACATGGTGCAAACTCTGCTTGCTAAATTAAATCTTTTCCAAACATGTTATAATAATTTTTTTATTTTCTTGCTTCTCTATGAAAGACAAATTTTAGTGAAGGTAGCTACAATCAATATTAAATCACAATTTCTTTTCTTAATTTACTATTCTATGTTCATCACTTGACTAGTACACATTAAGCAAAGTTTCTACATCACACATATTTAAAAAAACAAATATCTTTATTAGTTTCACTTTCTTAATTGCCCATCAGTATTATTACTAATATTACATTCATTTTTTTTCCATTGCTTAAATTAATAATCTTGAAGCACAATAAATTATTGAGAATTTTTGAAATGAGTTGTTTTCAACTATTTTTTCTAAATACTTTCATATTTGTTGTATCAAAAATATGGTTATGAGTCAAGACAAACTACTATCACAAATACTGTTCAAAAATGACTCATTATAGAATATATGGCTTCATGTAAGATCACAAGTAAAAATTTTCATTCTTCTAACTTCATTTCATCACTATTTTCTCTTAGTACTTGTGGGTTTTGAAAACTTTATGTTCAATTATACTTGCTTACAAAAAAATATTGATGTCAGTGTTGCTATTTATATGTTTAAAGTATAAAAATGTAAATTTAGTGCAAAAAAAAAAAAACAATTGATTCCATGAGAAGCTTATAATAATTGAGTTTTATTCAAACATAAATAACTGAAAAGAGTAAAGTGAAAAAGAAGTAAGAGATATAATTTGAGTAAAACAACTATAAAAGAGAGAATAGCAGCTTAAATATAAAACAATATCTAGCCTTTGAACATTAAATATTTTTATGTCACAAAATATTCTTGATCAGCACTGAATGTTTGTTACTTGCACTAAACCCTCATATGTGAACATTGTTAAAATGTGTATCCTGTTATTCTAATATGTAACCAGAGTGAACTATAAATGCAAATGCCAATTAAAATGATTAGTGTAAAAATCATATTATATATTACTTAAAACTTGATTTTCAGATCAATGAACTGATAATTAATTATTTTTACAATTTTGAACAGAAAATAATCATTATTAATGTAAAAACCATATTATATGTTATATAAATCTTGATTTTCAAATCAAAAAATTGATGATTAATTATTTTTACAACTCTGAACAGAAAATAAACAAGATCATGATGTAGAAAAGGTTTAAATGTTCCAATATGTGACAAATTATAACTGAGTATTTTTCAAAACATGTTGCAAAATATAAGTGCCCTAAACTATAAACTAAGATTTTATCAAAAGTAAGACAAGACTGTTAAAAAATTAGAATTGATATATAAAAAAGAATAAGATGGATGAATAGAAAAATGTATTATTTTTAACATAATTTTTTCCCTATGATAGATTGAGTTTGGATGAGCAGAAAACTCAATTTATCATCCAAACTCAATCTATTGTAATCAACTATCATGTTGAAAAAAATAAGCATTTTTTCAGAAGCTGCAAAACTTTGATTATGATGCAATATATCAGTAAAAGATCTTGTAAAATTTGTGTTAGAGTAATGAATATGCTTCAACACATCTTTAATAATTATTTTAGAAATACTAACTCTTTATCACATACTTATATGATAAATAGAAATTTATAATTTATTACATTTAATATTGTTGAAGTATTTCTAAGAAAATATCTTTTTCTAGCCATAATCACTTGTTTTATCCTTTTGGAATACAGACTATTGTACATTTTCAACTAATTCATTTTCTTTTTCTTAGCATATTGTTGAAGAAAAATGCTGACTTTTTAATCTTATTTTTACCAATGATATATTGAGTTTTTCTAACTTGATCTTCTTTTGTTCTCTAATAGTATTTTACTATTTTATTTCATGATTTTTTTAACAGGCAATCCGCAGATTTGTCAGAAGTTTAGCTTAATTGTTAGATTTCTTATGTTTCTTAGCATTTAAAAATACTCAGTTGTTAATTATCACATGTTGGAAATTTTCAATAGTCAGTTCCTACTTATGATCAATATATTTTTTAGAAAAAAATCATCTCTCTAAATATATTATGTATACTAATAACTCATTAATATCATAAATAACTATAGCATCTGAACCCTCATGCATTCTGACAGAAAAAAATTACCAGTATTGTAAATATATGTTCTGAGTATAAAATTAAATTAGATCATATTCCATATATGATATTTTCTGAAAAATACACTACAGTATTCATATCAAAATTAAACACCCTGAAAAATAATATATAGGTTAATCATTTAACAAATCATAAGTTTTTTTTTTCATTTCTCTGCCATTCAAAATGTTTCACATAATATATATTTTAAAATTAAAACTTTTTAGTATTCAGAAAGGAAATCCATCTGTTGTTTAGATTTGTTGAAACTTCAATTAAAATTGTTTAACAATTTATAATCAGTATTCCTAAAGCCTAGCCTTCATGCTAAAAAATAGCACATGTTAGACAAAAATCAAAGCTACATATATCAAACACATGATGTGCCATAATAGTTTTAATTCTAGATGATATGTGTAGTAATTTTAATTTTAACAAATAATTTATTGTGATACATACTGTTTCAACAACTTTTTTATATATAAAATAGCATGCATCTATCATTAGTATATGTAAAAAAATTCAAAATCTCATCATTTCAAACACCACTTCTTTACTGACATTGTATATAGAGTTTAATTAATGTCCAATTTTGTGTAATACATTTTAGTTGATTATAAGATAGCTTTAGAATTGATAAATCTTTTATTCTCATTTCCAACAAATATATTCCATTCCCTTTATCATATCAACCTTTATATTAATATTATTTATTTTAACAAGAAATCCAAAGGTATTTTAGTTCTATTTATTCCACATTTTATTTCATTGCTAATCTTATCCATGTTACAGGTGTTTAATGGTTTTCCCTTTCTCAACTAGTTTTTAAACTATATGTAATATCTATGTAATATCATTCATATTTAAAATTTATTTTAAGAATTCTATCTATTTGTAAACCATTACTGCAAATATTCACTGAATACATTTCTATTTTTGTATAATTAATGTAATGTCATTCACAACATTATGTGTATATTAATCTACATGTCTAAGAACTTTCAAATGATTTGCATATATTCAACTAATGCAAAAGATTATTAAAAATGCAATTAAAGCAATATGACACTTTCATATTGTTCATATTAATACAATGGAATCAAATAATTACATCAAACTTTACTTGATATTTCATGTTTATCATATTTTCATCCAATTATGTATGAGCACATATAAATAGTAAAGTAATAACAGTGATAATACCAATTGCTAATAACCATTATAAAATACAGATATTCTTTCAGTTATTTACATAACTATTTTCATCTGAAAATCTTTTAATTAGATTATTCAGATATACATAATATTAAGTAATTAATTAATAATAATTTGATAAACTTGTTCTCTTAAAATTAATAATGCAAGTAAATAACATTCAGCTTTTTAAACAGCTGTGCAACTATATATTTACTGTCTTACAAAATATTCAAGGAACAAGTACAATTATAAAAATTTCAAATACAGGAAATGAACCATGATGATTATGTAATTTGGGTTGTGTAATTGTTCCTAGATCTGATTAATTAATTAATCTATGATTAATGAATTAATCTAATTCAACCAATCCTGAAAAAATCCATAGTCTAGATTAACCATCTTAATATAAAAAACTATTCTTTTCCTTAAGAATCCTGAGTATTTGTTTGTACAATACCTACTGTTCCAAAAAATTGCTATGATTTGACATATGTCAATAAGTAAGTTATTTTTTTTGTAAATAAGTATAATATTCAAACCAAATATATATATATTGAAATATAATAAAAAGGTAGCTGTATTTTCAGATTTATTTTTAAATGATTCTTAAGGATCTGTCTTGTAAATTATTTTAGTAATGTATTCAAATTTGTTTCTTCAATGAAATAAATTTATATTTTTAACATTTCATATTTTATTCACTATCAAGTCATTTATGTGCTCATTAAAATTATTAAAATTTTCATAAATATAATAATAGATACTATCTGCATTGTTATCCTCTGACTTCTCCTTATATCTATGAAGTTGATCTAATTAGAAAAAAAAACATATTTGCATCCTAACAAAAAAACATACTCCAATTCTAATAGTCAAACTGATCCTTTTCTCTTCCTGGAAGCTATTGCAAAAAAATGCTCAGGGTATATTACCTAATTTATTTATTATTAAAGTAGATCTGTTATCACACTAAATCACAAATCTTTGTTATCAAATTTTAAACCTTGTTATTAAGAAATATAACCCATGCCTTTATAAATTATATAAAAAACAATCAGTATTCCTTAAATATATTATCAAAATTTTACTTTTTTAAGGTTAACATAATCTTACCACTAGGTTTATCATAATATCTGATGCTTTTTGTATTAGTTATAAATCATTCTCTTGAAGAAATTGCATATTTATAACCAATAATTTTTTAATGCAAATGTATTTACTTTTTTTATAAATAGATGATATTATTATAATCCTAAAAAAAAAACTAAACTGCTATTAATTAAGAACATGTTAGAGAACCATTTGTTTCTCTTCATTTCTTAAGTGACTTTCTCTTCTTTAGTGAGAGAAGTTAGTACATTACTTGATGCACCTATTTTACATTATGTACTAAAAATCTATTTCAATATGAGTAAAAAATATTATTATCATCTCTCAAATTCTTTAACTTCAATAAGTTATATATAATTACAAAGATTTAAAATATAAATTTTATAACAATAGATATTCTTATATTTTTTGAATTTATCAACACAAACAATACAAATACCCAGATCAATAAAGTAATATTAGCAAATTTATACAATCATATACTTTGACATTCTTCTTTGCCAAATTTTTTAAAACTTCTTTGCATTTAAATTTTGTGGATATTGGATCAGTAGACACTAGATGGGGATTTTATACACAAGCCTTCTGGCATTCATTGATTACTCTGGTAGGCACTGAGTGGCACTACTGTATGGAGAGTTTTTCCTGTATTAATAACAGTTATACACTAGAATTTAAATAGCTTCACACTGATTTATCCCAAACCATTCATTCAATATACAAATATCAAATTCTTCAACAGGTTAAATAGAAACTAGTATTGCATTATTATTTAAATGCAAACCTTATTTCTATTTCCAATTCCTTTTTAAAAAAAAACTTGAATAAAGAATCTATATTTTATTTATATGATGACAATAATAAAATATGAATATTAAATAATATTAAACATAATGTGACATTTACATTTATTATCGTCATTAAGAATTAAATATAATGAAATATCAGACTAGTTGTGTCATTTTTGTGATGAATTAAATGGACTGTTGTTTGTTTATGTATATTGTAATAATAACCATAGACACACATTCAGCTTTGTTTGACAAAATAGAGGTTTATTTTTTAAGTTTTATTTTAACATTTTTAGCACAAATTTTATAATAATAAAAATATGTTTGTTTCTATTACATAAATGTCTCTGCATAGTTATATTTCTGAACAGGGTTTTTTTTTTTAAAAAAAAAAAAAAAAAATGTCAAAACGGTTTGGACATTTGCATTAGTATAATGAATTTTTCCTCTCTAATGTTAGGTTATCACCGTATTGCAATCAGTATTTTATTTTCTTAGTTAGCACATTAAAATTCATCTAATTATTATAGATAATACGATATAGATTACTATTATACTGACTATATAAATTTCTACTTCAAGCATAAATCCTAAATCTGTTTATTATCTTAAAAATAATCAAAGTATTGAACTTTAAATTCTTGTCATAGTAGCCATATGTGCTGTTACCATGCTAAAATAACCTTTTACTATGACCTTGTTGACTTTTTTTATAAATATCTTGCTTTTATAATAATAGCCAATAATTTTTTTTACTCAAGATAACTTAATTTGGATTACTGGTAATCACTATAATGCTTGCCACTGCTAAGAGATTTACGTTTTTTTTTTTGGTTCCCCAAAATTAACATTGTCAGAAAAGTAAAATGGAAATGCCCGTTTTAACCTGACTTCTCATTTTATTTTAATTTTATAATCTACATGATATTTTTTTGCATATATAGAAGTTTGCACCCATTTGCTTTTTAAAAATAATATCATAAATTTAGCCTATTCCTTCAATGTACTGAATGTTTTTATATAAATAAATAGAGTTATTTGAATTTAGGATTTTTCAATCTATATTTATCCTCCACTACATCTGAAACAACCAACACACATGACAACATACATGCAAAAAAGATAAATGCTTCCCAATATACGTATTTCGTGCAGAATTAGCATTATCCCACTATTAAGAGCTGGTTCTACACAGAATACGTTTATTGGAAATCATATGTCTTTTATACATCTATGTGGTTATATATGTCGTTTGTTCAAAATAGAGTGGAGAATGAATGTAGTCTGAGAAATCTTAAGTTCAGTTTTCTCTATTTATTAATATTATAAATATAATGTTAAGTTGAGCTAGCTTGACTGGAATCTGAAATTCTGAATTAGTTACAAATTACTGAATAATAAACAGTTAAAGGTGTTTATCCTACATGTATATATCTGTAGGATACATAGTATGTTAACGATGTAATTAATAATTACATTTCCTTTATTAAAATATGTACACACGCATATATATATATATATCATTACAAATATAATTAAAATTTAAATTGAAAATCTAACTCAGCTGGTTTATTAAAAAAATTTATCTAAAAAGTAGCAGGAATAGCTATCATGCTGAAGTCTTTAGATCTTTTAAAAGAAGACGATTTATTTCTGTTCAATCATTTTTTCGTTGCTGCAGCAAAATTTCTTGTTCATCTATCCACAGCTGAGAAAGTGAAAACATGGAACAATTCTTGACATGTAACCCTCTTCCAAAGCTTTGAAGCAGATGTGCCATTAACCTCATCTACCCCAAAGGGTTACTATTGATCTTGAAAAAGATTTTTAACTTTTGCAAAAAAAAATCTTAAAATGCAAAAGGAATTTTAAATTAAGAGCATCCAGCAGAACAGCGATTAGAAAGATAAGAAATGGTGCATCACTGATGAATTTCAAATATTGGAATAAAGTTGAAAAAAGTTTCTGCTTTGCTTTGCATTAAAATGCGATTTAATCTAGGGAAGAATTAATTTAGAAAAATACTTTAACAATTAAAAAATTACTAATTAAATATTTTTATGCTAAAATGATGTGTTTCATATTAAATTATTTTAAAATTAAAAAAAAAAAACACATGGCAATTTTATATTAATTATAAATTTATATTCATTATTTAAACAATTTATGAAATTCATCAAAAATTTCTATTAAAAGAAGTAAAATTAATACATATATATATATATATTACGTATTGTGGCAAAATCATTAATGCACTCAATGCTATGATTATGATCTGGGTTCAAATCCGAGATGAGTAAAGTTTGAATTTTTAAAAAAAATTATACTAGGACTCAGATTTTTTGCAGGTAATGGTTTTAGAGATAAAGGGATATCCACCTATTCTTAACTAGATTATAAAACAAAGAAGTAAAAATTACTCATTTTTTTATCAAGAGTAATTTGTAATCCAGAAGAGAACTGCCTTCTTTAATTTTTCCATAGATGAAATTTTGAGAAAACGTTTCACAGTCACCATCATCATCATCAACTATTATCAATCCACTGCAAGATGAAGATTTCTCCAAGTTTAATCCATTTTCTCTGGTCTCTGGCCTCTTTTTTCCAAATCACCCCTGCACACTTTCTTATTCCCTTCATCGATCTCATATGGAGTCTTATTTTGGATCTTTTACAATCTCTTGGAATCCAGTTTAAGATTTCAATTGTCCATCTATTGTTATCTCTTCTAGAAATATATCCAACCCAACTCCACTTCAGACTTTTAATTCTTTCAACAATACCAGTAATACCTGTTTGTTCTCTTACCCATGTATTGCATTTTCGATCTCTTCTTGTTACTCCTAACATGCATCTCTCTCTACTTATTTAAGTGATGTGAAGTCTTTATATAACTTTCCCATTAAGTGTCTAAGTCTCAGATCTATAAGTAAAAACTGGTAAAACATTTATTAAAAACCTTCATTTTTAAACCCATAGGCATATTTCATTTTACTATGAAGTTATTTCTAACAAAAGCACTCCAACCAACTTTAATTCTATGATTAATTTTACTTATTATGTTTTCATCTGTAGCAATAATCTTGATCAAGGCATTTGTAATTTTTAGTTTTTTTTAATTCATCATAATCAATCTTTATTTTTATCTTTTAAGTAAATACATTGAACATTACTTTAGTCTTTTTAACATTCCCCTTTAGCCTGCTTTCTTACTTTCATCTGATAACTTTTGCAACATTTCTTGAAGCTCTGAAGCATTATTTGCAAAACATCTACTTTATTTGTAAAAATATAAATGATTTAAATAATCTCCATTTACTTTTACTTCCCATTTCAATCCACAAAATACTTCTTGCAGCACTTCTCTAAAAAGTTTTAGAGATATAGAGTCACCCTATCTTACACTCTTCTCAATATTAATGGTCCTAATATTATTATGTAATCTAATTGTTGCTGTTGAATTTTTATAAATATACTTCAGAATATGACAGTATCTTGGGTTTATACTTTGATGATCTAATGCTATAATTATTGAAGAAATATTTTTAGAATCAAATGCCTTTTCTTAATCTACAAATCCAAATCATAGTGGCAATGGTTTTCTCTATAACTTTTCTCAATATCTAGATATGAGCTACTGCAGTAAAACTATTTTTAAATCCAACGTGTTCTTTAGGTTGAATGAAATTCAATGTTCTTTGTAGATGATTTGTAATTTTCTTGTAAAAAATTGTGTAAAACTGATAAAAGACTGCTAGGTCTGTAATTTCTAATATCATCTTTATTAACTTTTTTTAAATATTAATACTACATTCTTCCAATGATTTGGTACATCTTTATAAATTAAACAATTGGTATATGACTTTGCCAAAAATATTCTATTTCTTCGTTTGCTTCTTTTAATATATTGATTAGAATTCAATCATTACCTGGAGCTTTTTACTTCTTCATAAATTTAATTGCATGTCTCACTTCTTCATTTAAAATCCTAGGCAATTCAGAAGACATAATAGACATAGGAGGTACTTGTTCTTTATTATTATATAATTTTTGATAGAACTCTTACACCAATTTTATGATGCCATCTTTCTTTTTAGTAATAGTTCCATCTTTTTTATTGCAGATATAAGTTTCAGACCAATATAAAAATATTGATTTATACTCTTGAGACTTTTATTTTTTTTTACACTGTTCCTTACTAGTTTACAATTATACTTTATTTTATCATTATCAATTCTTTTTCACACCAGTTTACAAAATTTGACATATTCAATCCTTCTTAATGCATCATTTTTATATATCTTTATAGTTCTTCTTTTCTTCATAAATCTCTAGCTCCAGTAGAAATTATATTGGTCAATTGATGCTTTTTTTCCAACAGCTATCATTGATGCAGTTTCTAAAAGTGCAACAGTTATTTTTCTATGAATATCATTCAAATCTGAATCTTGTTTAAAATCTACTAATAGTTGAAAATGATTTAAAAGTTCTAATTTAAATTTATTAAAATTTTTCTGAAGATTATCTGTAATTATTGTTTTTCTTAATAATTTTTGTCTCTCTAGTTTTGCATTAACATATCTTATATCTTACTAATCGATGATCACTTTCTGTGATGAACTTATTGACAGTATAGATTATAATCTTGAAATATGTATTTTCTGTTAATCAAAATATAACCCAATTCTGCTGTATCTTCATTTGGATGCTTTCATGTCAATTTCCTTTTAACATTTTTTTCCAAAAAAGAATTTAAAATACAAAGTTTTTTTTTTTTTTTTTTGCAAATTCCACAAGTCTATGTCCTCTCTCATTTTTCTTACCATAAACAAATTTACCTACAGCATTTTCATCTTTTATTTGCTTATCAATTCTAGCATTAAATTCTCCCATAACATTTTAAAATGTTGTTTACTCTGATCAAATGATGCTTGTAAATCTAAATAAAAATCTTCTACTACTTCATCACCATGAAAACTTGTTGGGCCATACACCTGAATATATGCATATGATATCTGCTTATAAGTTGAATAACTAATCTTGCCATTCTATCTGATGCACCATCAATCTCCACAATGTTGTTCTTCCACATTTCATTTATAATGAATCCTACTCCACTTGTATTTTCACTATTTGTGTCTTTGTAGTAGAGTACATGTCCACTTTTTAAATCAATTGACTCTTCCATTTTTTCTAATTTCACAAATCCCAGTAATATTCCATTTAATATTAGACAGTTTTTTTTTTCAATTCTTGCAATTTTCTTTCACTTGAAAGTGATCTGCAGTTATAAGTACCTAAATGAAAATGTATCTTTAAATGGTGGCATGGGTTTGCAATCAGGGGATTCTTAGAATCCTCCACCTTTGGCCACTAGCCACTGCCTTGCTTGATTATTTTACAATTTCCTGGAAATAAGGGTCATGATTTATTTTTGACTGTCATGATTATATATATATATATTAGAAAAAAATTTCATTAATTCACCCATTTATTCTGCCTTATCAAACAATTGAGAAGAAAACCATAGTGTTTCTTGATCTTAAACTCAGAGGTAAAGAGCTAATAAACTCACAACACTGGCTAACATATGGTGGTGAGCAGATCATCTACATTCATATGCTATATGAATAATCACATAGTAATAACAGCAGCAATGACAAGAATATATGAAGTGGACTTTAGGAATTTGCCCTGCTCAGTTCCTTTAAGACCTTCAAGAGGAATTAAAGGGACTCCTTTAGTTAACAGCAAACTCCTTTCATAGTAATAATATATATTATATATGTGTATGAGTGTGGGTCTATGTGCGGGTGTGTGTACAATAATAAAGAATGAAGAAATGAGAAAGAAAATAAGCAATAATGAGAGAACTCCTTCTTTCAAACAATTTATTGCTACGCTTATCAAATAATGTTCTACTTGAATAGAAGAATATGATATAACTTATTTATAATCAATGAAAGAGAACATTCCAAAATCTTCATTTTTTTTAATTATGTTTATTGTTTTGGAAAAGGTTGGGACATTAATTCTCAAATATTACCAAGGACTGTTAAAAGAATTCAATTTAATGTATATCAAAATTAATACTTGACATCAACAGAAAACAATTTTGTTGAAGTATTAGTCATGACTATTTAATAAAACTTAGTTTATAATTTAGATGAATTGGATATCTTTTTTTCAAGATTTATTCCATCGCTTTTGTTATATTAATAACTGTAGTCATAATAATAATGAGAGCAAATATAAATAGTTACATTTTCATTTACCATTGTCAAACTTCCTCCACTCACAACTTTGACGCCATCCATTTCAGATAAATACAATAATGATTATTACTAATCATTTTCAAAATTAGAGATTATCTCTAGCACAGACATAAACTTTAAACTTTAGTTAATAATTAATATATCTGATTTTTTATTTATTTTATACACACGGAGTTATTAACCTTTCTCTTTCCCATGTGAAATATCTTATAGATATAATAAACACCTCCATACTTCCCCATTCTTTTAAAATTTACTTAAATAAAGATATAATAAAAGACAAATGACCCCCAAGATGCATTTTGTGCTGAACCCGCACTCATCAGTTGGTCCAGGTCACTAATAAAGATATATATGAGAGATAGTGATCTGGGCCAACTGATGAGTGCTGGTTCAGAACGAAATGCATCTTGGGGGACATTTGTCTTTTATTATATCTTTATTTAAGTGAATTTAAAAAGAATGGGGAAGTATGGAGGTGTTTATTGTGTCTATATATATAAATAATGATGTTAATAGAATTAGAGAGTGCTATTAGTAAATTAAATTGTGCAGAAACAACCATGATAAAAGCAAAATGATAAACCTAAATAACTTTTTTATAATGTTAGACAGAAGATCTTTAAATTTAATCCTTAATTTTATACATTTATATATAATATTGTACATTCTTTTTATCTTATAATACGAAACCTCTTTGTAACTTCAGAAAACTCAGATAATTATTATTATTTTTATTATAAAGGGAAAAATAATAAACTGAACAATATATATATATTCTAACCAATGAAATTGAAGATTTTTAACCAAATATATTTAAGTGTATTATTCTAACTAAATATACACTAATCTAAATCTTGTTTTTTAAAGATGAACATTTTCTTAAATATAAATTAACGACAGATGCATTTCTTAAGTATCAATTGAATATGCAATGCATCAATTATATATATTCTAGTATAATAGGTATAGATTAAATAATTTCTAAGTATAGATTTAATACAATAATTTCTCAAGTAATGTATAGACTAATATATTTCATACGTATGAATTAAATATAATCTCCTTCGTGCGACCGCGTTACAGGCCAATTGTAATTAAATAAAATCAATTCAAACAAATGAAAAGTTATTCTTTATTTTGTTAACTTTATAAAAACTTATTAAATTAACATGAAACGCATTTTGCAATCTCAAATGCAATCTCTCGATCGGTCATTTACATTGTCTTTTAAATATAACTAAAACGATTGGGAGAGCTTCCAAATATCATATCTATTATTGGATAGTTTAAGCTAATTATAACTTTATTCTAACCAATGGGAATTTTATTCAAATGATCGCACATCCACGCTATGGATTAATTATATCATATTTAAATCTATATGGCATTTACACACTTGCAGATAAATTGTATGCCAATTACAATATTTTAAGAATGGATCGATGGATACTTCATCATTCCCAGCTGACACTATTTCTGAGATGATGATGATGATACAGAACATCTATAAGCTTAATTGCCAGGGCGCCAAATTGCAGCTCTCATAAAATATAGAGGTTAAATCTCAATTCAATACTCTTAGTAATAATATTTCATGAATGGGTTAATACATAATCGATTTAGAGAACACTGAGAACGCATTAAAATTGACAATATTAATATCTTTAAGAATTCCAGGTTATTCTCAGCGCATTCCCAGTCACTATGATTAAAGCTACAATTAAATTTTATTCTAATTATAAAGTTCTATATTCATCTCCACCTTCCTGATCCACTCCTCCATCAATTTCACATCCATATGTCTATTACACTATCATTTATTTTATCATTAAATCCTACATCTTGGCTAGCTCATTTCTCTCATTATATTCTCTTCTCAGGGTTTTTTCGAACAATTAGGTGTGGAAATCGAATAAGCTGCCATAGGTTATTGGTGATAAACATTCCTCTCTTGATCGCCTCCAAGGTGATCTCGGTTGTCTTTAATGTAGTTTAATATCAATTTACATTAAAGCTGGAATATTTTAAGCTTATTAAATCTTTATAAACACATCATAAAACATAGTCGCAATTATAACAAAATTATATAAAAATAAATGTGTCTAGAGAGGTTTGAATACAACGGATGGGGAAAGGATTTTATGCCCACCCTCTGCACTCGCTATCACACAATACTATCTCTATTCACGATTTATATTTCAACAATATTAAATTATTTGGTAATTTTACGCATTTAAAATTAACCTTTTAAATAGTTTTACTAAATATCAGTTACGTATATGATAATTCAAATATTCATAATAATATATTGATGTATGATTGGATTGGAAATATCTAGATAATAATAACCCACAAAAACATGGAGACACACGCAAATTTTATTTAAAACAAATAACAAATTTTATTTGACAAACTATAATTCAATACAAAAACATATACAGTACATTATATCTACACTTTCTTTTTACCTTAAATATAGTAAATACCAATTTCTTCCCGTTTTCAATGCTTTCTCTTTTTATTACTGATATATTTTAGAAAATACATAATCGATTTCTCCCCTAATTAAATTTAATAATTTTATTTAACAAATCTAAAGTTAATATTCCCTCGCAAATTTCTTGATCTTATCCTATCATCCCGATTAAATATTCTTTTGCCCTAATCTTTACAACAGAGATATCTTAATAATAGTAAGACTAAGTCATTGCAAATAAATTGGCATTAAGATCAAACATCATCATAGTGCACTCTCTATGCTCATGTTCTTATGACACAATAATATTTTAACAATACTACCTTTCCAGCGAAGTTCTCAGCTGGCCATGTAAATATTTATTAAATAAATTTATATACGCATTGCTCATGCCCAATCATTCGTAAGTTTTATTTAACCCTTAACAGTTATTAACTTAATTATTTTTGGCTCGAATGCTAAATCAAATCTACAAAAACAATATTCAAATACACCAATTGCACATACATTATCTGCATTCATTCTGACATTAAATTGAGTTTGCGACCTGGTATCCAATACTTATAATAATGCTCATCATGGCTATCCTCTCATACACATGTAAGGAATATCAAATATTAATATGAGGCAGGCAGTGACCCGAATAAGAGAGAACCTTTTCACTAAGGTTGAGATATGCTAGGATTTTTATCGCTAGTCATATAAAAACATAGGTATACCAAATACCTCTGGCCATCAAAATAAGAAACCTTCTTACGGTGTAGAGAATACTCAAGTGGGAAAACTCTTCCACTGGGTTCAAATACTTTATGAATATAGCATAAATCTTAGTGAGTTAAACTTCACTGAGTTTGTGGAGATCTCTGTCTATCCACACACATACAGGTCAAAACATCAAATTATACAAGTAAAACTTTCACAACTTTAATATTCTTGCAAATTAGTGTACTGGAATATGAGCCCATAAATTTTCCAAGCATAAATCAGCTTGTTTCTGGCCTTAAATCTATGATAACAATAATAATAAGCAATAAGAAATGCGCACAAAATCCTCAAAACTATTTCCATGCACTTTTATAAAATAAAATAAACATGATGATGATGCAATTCAATAGACAAGCAATTCATCTATAAGTCTCGAGCATTTGACAATAACTTCTGATGCTAACAATAATATCTCTAAGTGTTTTTTTTTTTTTTAATTAAAAAAAAATTGTTTGTAAAGCATTTTAAATAAGGCATATCAGAAGACATGATATAGATTTCATCTACCCCCAAAATGACCATAATAGCAAAAGCATTTAAATAAACATATATAAAATCATCTGAAATCAATTTCTACCCCATCAAAATAATACAATAGTAATTATTACATGAATTAATTTTAAAATAGATGATATACGTGATACACTACAAAGAAAGAAATATGTTTATATATATATATATTAAATGTCCTACACACATAAAGAGCGAATAATAATAATAATAATAATAAAAATTATACTTATATAAGTCTTTTAGCAGGTGTCTTTCCAGGTTCCTGATTTCTCCTTTTTTTTTTTCCTCCTTGACCGGTTTATAATAGCATATAAGTCCTTGTAGTAAAAAGTTCTTTTGATAGAGTTCGGTTCCTTTGCTATCATATATACAGTTTTTATTTTGCTGAATGTGTTCCTCATTTCCAACTCTAGGTAGATTACCTTTAAACTTTGTAATTTTCTGCAGGTTTCAGTTAAACAGCCTTCATTTAACTTTTTCACAATATCAGTCTGTTTTTGATTGTCCTTTTCCAATTTTAATTTCATTTTATATGTTTAAATTGACTTACATATACATCAAACTTTTGAGTTTTAAATTTTACTATTTGCATATATATAAACGATATTAAACTCAAATTTTAACTTCTGTGGTTTAAATTTTTATTACCATCTGTTGAATAGTTGACTTCTGGAGGTTCCAAGTGTGTGCCCACTTAAAATTTACTCACTATACATTGTCTTCTCTTAAGGCAATCTTAGATTTAGCCAAATTATTCTGAAGAGACAAAAAGTGCAATAAAAACAATTTTAAATTTTATAAGACAGTTTTTCTCTCAGTCAAAGCAAGAAAACTGTCACAGAACAGCCAGTTTAAAAAAAAGCCCCTCCCCTTCTATTAATACAGCTTTTATAGAGACATCCACCTGTTTATTATCTTTATAATTAATCGACATGTTCCCCCTTCTCAATTAATTTTAACCTTGTTGCTCTTTCAGAAAACCAGGCACAAATTCCATTTTAAACAGACACAATTAACTCTACAATTTAACAGTTATAATTGCCAATTAATTTTTGGTATTTGACAGACCAGACTGACCCTCATCGTTAATGGTCTAAATTAATGGTCCACTTAAATTCCTTGGTGAGATCTGTGTCTTTTAAGGAATGATAATTAACTGAGTAATATAACACTTGAACCCATACTAGAAATAATCTTACTTTTTCCCTTTAATAGTGAAACCAAATATATATTATAGCTGTTTCAAACTCAGACTTTAAATTAAATTTAGCTGCTAATATTAACTTATTAAAATGATTTAATTTCTTATTTAAAAATTGCTTTACAACATGTAAGAAATGATTATTAATTGTAAATTGTACCATTAAGATCTACAATTAAATTATATGCACACATACACACATCACAGGTATATACTTTTTTTTAAATTTAGATTTTTAATTCCTTAATCTTTATTTATTACAACTATTTTACCTATATTATTATTATTATTTTTTATTTACTTTCATGAATTATTTATTTCTAACCTAGCATAAAATAAAGACTATTCATCATCACTATCTAATGTAGTTTTTTTTAATAGTCACACATCTCCCTCTTCTCAGTTAACCTATCAACAAATATATAAATTTTGCTTTTCTAATATATTCTTAATATTAATTTAACCCATAAATTACAATAAAATAATCCTCTGGTTATAAACACATTAACAATAAATTTTTAGATTTCTTACTAGTGGAACATATGCAATCCCTTATAAATATGGGTTCAAACTCGGTCTTGGCTAAAATTTTCTTATTACAGAAAAAAAATACATATATTATGAGGAAAATTTGGATAGAACCTTCTCTTTCATAGCTAACTTAAAAAAAATGGAGTCTTGGACAAATCCAAGGGCTACAATATATATATATTGCTTATAATAAATATAACATTATATAAACTGTAACAGCCATTAGTAGATGAGTGTGGCTACTTCAACTCAAAGAAAAATAAAAAAAGTTAGAAAAACAAAAAGCTAATAATTATACAATATACTTGTATTTATAATAATAATTATACAATAAAAAAGTTTTGTGGTAAATATAAAAACCAATCTATGAACCACAAATATGTCTTATACAAAAAGATCTTTTTTTTTTTGAAAGACTACAATTCTTTAACTAATTGTATCTATCTTTCTAATGTGTTCTATCTTTCTTTATATGTTTCCAACAAAGTTAAACATTTCTAGAATTGTTTTGAAAAAAATCTTTAAGACATAAGAGAAATAGGTCTATTCCCTAAAAAATTATAGTACAGTTCATCAAAAAATACTTTTTTAAAAATTATTATATTGTTTAATTATTTTGCATGTCTAATCCAAAGAAAATGCAATTTTGTAATAATGGACTCTCTATATCACATGAATCATGGTAAAATAACAGTCATACTAATCCATCTGTTGATCATATCACCATAGTTCAAAATTGTATAAAATATCTTTAAATGAATTTTTAATGTTTTATTTTTCACTAATAGTAGCCTTTTATCTTATTTTAGTTTAACAATGTAAATAAAATAACAGCGATATATTGTAACACTACTGAGTGTTATATTAAAATTTTGTCTAAAAATTATTAAAAATAAAATTCTCCTAAACAACGTGAAGATTTTAATAAATAAATAAATAATATGTAAGTCAAAATAAAAGTCTAAAGAGTTTTTATTATGATTAGCTTAAAACAAAAGCCAGTTCATTAAAAGTTTAATATAAAAGTTTAGATTTTTTAGAAATAAAGAAAAAAGAAATACTGTTAGCCCAGGAAAAAATTAAACCCTGCATTATTCATAAAGTTTTACGGATTAATTTAAAAGTCATTCCGGGGAGAGAATTTGGCTTAGAAAAGGTTAAAACTATAGCAGTTTAAATAAATCTTTTACATAAAATTAAAAATATCTCTCTTTTCATTTAAATTATTAAAGAAATAAATAAAAAGGAAAGTAATTTTAAAAACTAAATAACGAATTGATTTTAAAATATATATATGTTCATAAATGCCAAGGTGATTTTAAACACAGCAAAATGTGATCTGGTTGATAAAATGAATATGTGCATGCTAAATAATAAATGAAAGTTAAAAAAATATTGTATAATTATAAGAGATGTAAACAACAAATTTCTAATGGCTAAGTTAAACAAAAATCCACAAAACAACAAGTTTGCAATGGCTACCAAATGAAAACACATAATCAAAAGCTTATCTAAGGAATGTGTTTGAAAATAGTGGAGGAATTTTAACAACAGAGATAGCCAGTGGACATAAACACCAATTATCAGAATGACAACAGATCATCCTAATAAATAGTCCAGTTTTTCATCAGACAATTAGTTGAGTTCAATCTATCAGTTAGTTGAGTTCAGATTACAGTTGAGATCACAATCAGATCTCTAAACATGATAATCTAACAGACCATGAGAAAGAATTTTTTAGACTATCATTACTAAATCAATTCCACTTTATAGTAGGCAAAAGGTTCCTAAATGAAACTTTTAAGAACTGGAGCACTTATCCAAATCTAGTTCCAACATGTCTAATTAATGATTATATTGCATAGAGCAAAAATCACCACTAAAAACTCCCAATCTATTAAAGTTATACATGTTATTGTTTTCCATGAATATCAAACTTATATTACCTTCTTGGAAAATATTAACAACACATATGCAAAAATAATATATAGTAATATACCCAAATATATAATTGTATTAAACAATAATTTTAAAATTTCAATTTCATAAAATATATTTCAATTATAATTACTGTATTTTTTGAATGGCAATTGGTCTTTAATTTAAAAGCTATTGAGAACAACTTCTTACTTATGAAAATATCTAAATATATAAAAAATTAATATGATAGTAAAACTATAAGTGAACAAGATATTTATTGATAATTTTTTTCTTCTCTAAATTACATCTTAGAAACTTATTTATCATAGTTTTATATAAAATTATTTTTTACTTTATGCATTTACTTTGTTATTGAAATATTACACTAAATATTATAACTTCTTTTATAATGAAGTAATTTTATTTTACTATTTGGAAAATGTTGATAATATTAAGATAAAAATTTTGTCATTGAAGATCACAATAAACTAAAAATTCATTTGGAACTTATTCTCTTCGTACATGATTTCCTGGATGTTTGATATTATTGCAGCCTTGTATTAGTTTTTTGCATGTAAAATCAGATGCTTGAAAAAACTTTATTCTCTTCATATCACTTTCCATTGCTTTATCAAAATCCATTGCAAGTGGGGTTAATTGGGCTCCCTCTAGTGTTAGGTTCTGACCTTTGTCTGGAACCAGATTTCTACTCAGTATATCAGGTACTACATTTTTTTTTCTGAGTAATGTACTACTTGGTAATTGAACCTTTGAAGATATATGGCCCACCTTATAAGCCTATCATTTGTTAAATAGCACTTATTAATAAACTCAAAACTCTTATGGTTCATAATAATGATAATCTCTGATCCTAGTAGTAAATGTTTGAGTTTGTTTAACATCCAAATTATAGCCAGTACCTCCCTTTCAGTAGCAGGGTAATTGCTTTCTGATTTATTTAGAGTTCTACTTAAAAAATATAGAATTTGTGGTTTTCTTTCATTTTTTTGAAATAGTATGGCCCCCAGCCTGACTTTGCTGCTGTTCATCTGTAGCATAAAGGGTTTTTCAAAATCAGGATAGGCAAGTGTAATCATTCTTAGAAACTTTTCTTTAATCATTTTGAATGCTTCACTCTGTTTTTCACCCCACTCCCATTGACTTCCTTTTTTAAGCAGTTGTATAAGGGCTTCTGTGTCTCCAGAAAAATTCTTGTAGAATCTCTGATAAAAGTTACAGATGCCGACAAATGATCTGATTTGTTTTTTATTCTTAGGTCGGGGAAAATTGGTTATTGCTTCAATTTTATCAGGAAGCAAGCTTACACCTTGCACACAAACAAGATTACCTAAAAATAAAATTTCTTTTTGTAAAAAAACATTGATAAATTTTTTAAATGCTCTTGAGAGGAACGTGAAACTATTACAACATCGTCCATATAAAATATGATGAATGGTTTCACCCTGTCAGATAATACCTGATCTAAACAGTGCAACAAACCAGATCTGCTATTAACTAACCCAAATGGCACATGTTGAAACACATATGTATATCACTCATATCTAAATGTGGTGTATTTTTGATCTCTATAAAATGGCAACTGCCAGTAATTTGAGGTTAAGTCAAAAGATGAAAAGTATTTCTTTTCATGAAGTTCTAACAGCAAATCTGTTATATGAAGTGGTACATCTTTGTCTGGTATAGTAATAGTGTTTAATTGCTGCGCAACTAAACATACCCTCATGGAGCCATCTTTTTTTTTTACAATTACCAGAGGATTCATTTAACAAGACTGCTGTTTTTTATGATTCTCCATTGTTCCATCTGTTGTATTTGCCTGTCTACTTCAGTTTTATATTTAACTAGAATAGGGTATGACTTTCTCTGAAACTGAGTCTCACCTTTTACTCTTATCCAGTGTCATCATCATCATCATCAACCATTATCAATCCACTGCAATATGAAGGTCTCTCCAAGTTTAATTCATCTTCTCCGATCTTTAGCTTCTCTTTTCAACAACACCCCTGCACATTTTCTTATTTCATCCATCCAATCTCACATGTGGTCTCTTTCTGGGTCTTTTACAATCTCTTGGAATCCAGTTTAAAATTTCAATTATCCATCTATTATCATTTCTTCTAGCAATATGTCCAGCCCAATTCCATTTCAATCTTTTAATTTTTTCAATAAGGTCAGTAACACCTGTTTGTTGTCTTACCCATACATTGCATTTTCGATCTCTTCTTGTTACTCCCAACATACATCTCTCCATACTCCTTTGAGTGGTCTGAAGTCTCTGTATTGCTCTTCTATTAAGTGTCCAAGTCTCAGATCCATAAGTAAGAACTGGTAAAACACATTTGTTAAAAACCATTCTTTTCAAACACATAGGCATATTTCCTTTTAGTATCAAGTTATTTCTACCAAAAGCACTCCAACCAAGTTTAATTCTATGATTAATTTCCTCCATTATGTTTCCATCTGTATTAATAATCTGACCTAGGTATTTGTAACTGTTAACTTCTTCTAATTCTTCATAATTAATCTTTATTTTCATATTTTGAGCAAATCGATTAAACATTACTTTAGTCTTTTTAACATTTATCTTTAGTCCTACTTTTCTACTTTCATCTGCTAACTCCTGCAACATTTCCTGCAGCTCTGACGCATTATTTGCAAAAACAACTACATCATCTGCAAAATCTAAATGACTTAAATACTCTCCATTTACTTTCATTCCTTTAGTTTCCCATTTTAATCCACAAAATACTTCTTGCAGCACTGCTGTAAAAAGTTTTGGAGATATGGAGTCACCTTGCCTTACACCTTTCTCAATGTTGATTTTTCCAGTATCATTATGTAATCTAATTGTTGCTGTTGCATTTTTATAAATATTCTTTAAAATATGACAATATCCTAGATCTATACCTTGATGATCCAATGCTTTAATCACTGAAGAAATGTGTATAGAATTGAATGCCTTTTTATAATCTACATATCCAAAACATAATGACAACTCATATTCATTTGTCCTTTCTATGACTTCTCTCAATACCTGGATATGATCTATTGTACTAAAACCACTTTTAAATCCAGCTTGTTCTCTTGGTTGGTGGAAATCCAAAGTTCTCTGTAGACGAGTTGTAATTATCTTGGTAAAATTTTTATATAAAACTGATAAAAGGCTGATATGTCTGTAATTTCTAATATCTTCTTTATCACCTTTTTTAAATATTAATATTATTACTGCATTCTTCCAATCTTCTAGTACATCTTTATCATTTAGACATTTGGTATATAACTTTGCTAAAATTGTTTCTATTTCTTCACCTCCTTCTTTTAATATATCAATTATAATTCCATCATTTCCTGGAGCCTTTCCTTTCTTCATACATTTAATTGCATGTCTCACTTCTTCATTTAAAATTCTGGGCATATCCCTTTATAATTCCAGGGTTTGTAGCAAATACTCGTTCATACTGCTGTAATATTTCTCTGAGTTGGATTTCACAGTTGTTATTATTTTTTTCTAATTTGCTTACTTTGTCCTTTATTTCCTCATAAACATCCTCTACTATCATATGTGCTACTTTATTACTTTGATTACTTTGTTCACTAAATGGAATTCTTTTGTTTTCTATTATTGCTATTTTTTACAGTAATTAATTTTGGTGTGAGTCCGATGCATAAAGTCTGACCCCAGTATCATATCTTCTATTAAATTTGTCATCAATAATAGCATATATTGTATCCTTTGTTTTCCCACCTGTATTTCTCCATATACCTGCATGGAGTCAAGCCTAACTCTTTTACCATTTGCCATCACTATTTCTGATTTTTTTAGAGGTAATATGTGTATTTTTCCTTCTTGATTCCTAATTTGGTTTAATATTTTATTCAAGATTATGAAGACATGGCTATCCAAATCAAACAAGGTAATATGTGTATTTTTCTTTCTTGATTCCTAATTTGGTTTAATATTTTATTCAAGATTATGAAGACATAGCTACCCAAATCAAACAAAGCTTGTACTTGAATCCCCTGTACTTTTACTGTGATCAGAAAGCGCATTTGGTCAACCATTGTCTCTACTCTTTCTTCTTCTTCTATTACCACATTTAAGCCTTTGGGTTTAGTTTTTCTCAATCACCTTGTTCTTGTATGCTTTACTCGAAGTGCTTCCAACACCTCTAATCCTTTCTGGATACAGATCATTAGCCTATCCTATATATTTTTTGGCATGTTTCCTTTTATTATACTCATCAGCTGGTATTCTGAGATCAGGTATTCGATTAAACTTCACCATTTGTTTAAAAAAAACTATCTATACCTCATTCCCTCCTCTTTTGTATATATTTCTCTTTCTACATCCTGTCATATTTTTTTGCCTTTCTATGCTCCAAAATCTATGCATTAATGCTTTAATGTATCTTTTAAAATTGTCCAGCCTCTCATATATAGCTCTCCACCAATCTCATGCTAAGCCTACCAAATGGTTACTTGCTATTATTATTTTTTCTTTCTCACCTACTTTATATATCTTGAAACACTCTTCTAGGCTCTCTTTTTGTTCCAATAAAGTCTCCTTTTCTTTTCCTTAAAATTTTTTTTTTTCAGTTCTGTCTCGCATTTTTACTCTGATTATTTATTATCTAAACAAAATTACTTCTTATAGCATAAAACCCTCCCCCAACTGAAACCCAAACTTTAAAATCTCATCTAAAACCCACCTCACCTATCTCACAATTCTTATCTGAAATCATTTATTTTTCTTACAAGCACCAATATGTTTGGTATGCCATTTTCTACCTTTTTTTCTGTGTGTCCCCTCTGTGCCTTTACTTTTTATACTCAAATGATTTTATGCTGAGAATTTAAAAAAATGAAAAATCTGTAATCATTATCATATGAGGATGCTACTAGGAAAAGGACCTAGAACCACAAACTTAGAAAAATCCCTTATTCGCAGTTGATAATTTGTATACGTATGACAAATCAACACAAATTTTTCTCAACAATCCCATTTCAACATGGTCAGATTTAATACAATAATAGGTTTTATTGTTTAAAGAATAATAAGCTTTATTACAGTTTCATTTTTTCTTTATTCGGGACCAATAACAAAACAAATCACTAATAACCTCTCTATACCTTACTTTCTTTTTCTTGACTCTTTACATAACCAATGTAATATTTCTTTTTCTTCTTTCCTTCTTTTTTTTTTAATTTATTAAAGAAGAAAAACAAACAAAGGCAAAGAGCAATATATATTTTGTTCTTGAAGGAATGTGCACTTTTACTTAAATAAGCATCCAAACTGATCCAAATCTTGAGTGGTATTAGGAGTAAGCAGCTTACTATTAGGAGTAAGTTATACCACAAGACCCCTATCCTCTCTTTCAATATTTTCTCAACTCTTAATACTTTTCACTTGCTTTCCAAATCCTCTTTTTTATTCTATTCTGATATCATTCTCATGGGTTCATTTATTGGATTATTATATTTTCTTGACCATGCCCAATAGCCCTAAAAATTTAGTCAAAATTTAGCTAAACCATTCATAAAGAAAAATTAAAACATACAAATAATTTACATATTTTAACTAAACAAATTAATTAATGCAGATATAAACATTATTAATATTAAAATAAAATTCCCTTCTATTGTCATAACTCATAGTTCATTAATGGTTAAATGCAATCCTAAACATATGTTTAAAGTTCACTAGTGTCTATAATTCAATCAATAAACACAAAGTTTCCATTAACCTGATCAATCAGTGCAAGTCCATAAGCATTTCTTCATACCTCTTGGGAGTTTATTCTCAGCAACTAATTTTTGTTTCACAGCTAGCTCTGATTTCTCCTATGTGGTTTGATGATCCTGGAGATGATTTCACGGTTCAATGAAGATCTAGGAATGGGTCAGTTCCCCAGTCCAGGATGGATTCTATTTTGTTTTAGCCTTCGATCATTTTCATTTAACTTTTTTGGTATAATAGTTTTTTTATATTAAAAAAAACTAATAGTAGTCACAATATGCTTTTTTTTTATTTGTAGTCCTTTTCTTCATTGTCCTTTTTTTTTTGATCCGTTCCCAGCTAAATGATTGCATTCCTTTCATTTTTTTTTTGTTTTAACATCTTGCTAACCAGAAGTCATGACAATAGAATTGATGACAATTCTTTTTCTTTCTCCCCTCCCTTCACATTAGAAAATTAAAATAATTAATTATGAAATTGTTTCCAAAAACTTTCAACATTTTATTTTTACCACTTTCGATTTAATTTCTCAATCCAATTAAAAAATAAATAATCTACCCTTTTTTTTTCTCTCTCTCTTTTTTTTAAGAAATCCCAATAAAATACTAATAAATAATATCAAAAAAAAAAAAAAAAACTTCTATACACACAGCTTTTATTGCCTATTTTCCTACCTAATGTATATGTGAATAAACATATATCCACATACCCACAGAGAACATAATATGAGCTGATCTAAATTATCGGCTCAATATATATATATATATAATTCTTTCAAACAAAATAGATGTTCCATTGCATCTTTACCTATGTCTTTTGGAAACATTTTAATTTTTATTGATCTTAATAGTAAGTAAATTAGATGTATTTCTTTCAATAGGGATTTTATACTTAATGCTTAAGCATTTTTATGGTTTCATCATTGTGTAGAGAATGTTTCTACTTTTTTTTCTATCTTTACCAACAGATATATCTACTTGATATAAATCTACGTTTAACTTAGACTACTTTAAAATAAATTGTTTAAATTTGCTTGTATATTTTTACTAATTCATCCATTTTTATATCTTCCAATAGATTTGTTTATATGCATGTAATTTATTTTTCATACTTTCATTTATTCTTTATAGATTTTTATTTATATTTTTACATAAATTTTACGTGAACATTTTCTTCTCATTTTATACTATCAGAATTTTTTTTACCTTTCTGTATTTCCTAGTTCATTCATTATTTATTAAATATTCTCCAAATACACTAAATTATATTCATCATAATTGCTATCATATATCAGGAGTGACAAACTCAATTGGATAAAAAGTCATTTAGCATAAAATTGTGTCTCAAGTGGGTTCAAAAAAGTTTTCAACAAAAAAATCTATCCTAATTAAAATAGAAAGGTATAAATAAATTTCTAATATTAATATTAATAATTTAATTTATTCTAAATCATTACAAAATATATAAGATAATAGTATAGTGATTATGAAACCCCAAAATAAAACATCTTTTTATTATAATTTATTTTTATTAGGTCTCTAATAAAAATTATAAAATAATATAATTAAAGTAATTAAAATATTTACACTTGACAAAATTTTTTGTTAACTAGATTGCCAAAAATTGTTAGTATACAACTTTCATGAGTGAAAAGAAATTGACATCCACTAGTTTTGATCTATAGGCTGCCTTATTATTTTTAAAACATAAGAAAAATTGGTCATATAAATGTGCTTCTGAAATAATATAGAATCTTTTCAGCAAACGTTTTTTATTTGAAAATATTTTTGACTTTAAAAAATATACATTTTCTGAAATCAAATCCGTGGAATTTCTTTTTATAGCTTTTAAATTCAAAGCATAATGGTAACTTATATTTGTTGGTTTTTCTGTAATTTCTTTCAATACTTAGATGTTAAACAATAGCAAATCTTTCCAACAATAATGCCCACAGCACAATCATAGTAATCAATTAATTCTAGAAGGTTTTTGCACTGAAATCCCTGTTTAGTGTCTATTCACCCAATACCCCCAAACTAGTTTCTAGCTTGTGACTTTATCAGTGAGAAGAATTAGACCTCTCACATGATCACCATTTTTATGCTTGCTTCTAACTATTATTAAAACAGTCAAAACTCTCCATACACTAGTGCCATTCAGTGCAAGCCAGTGTAATCAATGGATGACAGAAGGCTTGTGCATAAAATTCCTATCTAATGCCTACTCATTCAATAACCCCAGACTAATTTCTAGCTTGGGGTTTTCATCAGTGAGGAGCCTTGGATCTGAGAGCCCTGCACTTAGATCTAGAAGAATTAGATTTGATAGTATGACATTTAGATCTTTGGATCCCATGTATCTGTTCAGATCCAACCTTTTACCTTTTAATTACTTATAAAGCTATATATCCAAAACAAAACACAATGATGTTCAATCTAAGATCATTTGCTTGGATAGTCATATAAATTTGAACCCATTTCAGCATCCATTGAGTATTATGAATACTGTTTGGAAACATTTACTACTGTTTTAACAGCTTATGTACACATAATAATTGTGATTGTGTGATGTTCTAATGATTGAACATCAATCCTAGTCAAAGATTAATGATGATTATGATTATTAAAAAACCAAAGAATCAAAATGTATAGATAGTGAATTAGGTTCAGATCTGTATGACTACAAGTGAATGAGATTGGAGTGAAAATTTATAATGTTTTCATTTTGGATTTATGGATTTATAGTTAAGTAAAAAAAATAAAAGGTGGCTTTGGAGAGTTGCATTAGATCCAAAGAACTAGTTGCAGTGCTCTCTGCTCCAAGTCTGAGAACATCAGATGAATAGGCATTAGATTGGTATTTAGATGCACAAATATTCTTGCATCCATTGATTAATATAAAATAAAATTTTAAATAAGTGGAGAAAATAGAACCGGCAATAACAATCGTGTGATCAGGAAATAATAAGTAACTGCTTTTATATTATCATAAAAATTGTAATCACACTTAATAACTAACAAAAATTTAATTAATAAAAACTTAAAAATTTCAGACGGGCCAAAAATAAGTATGCAATATTAATAAAAAATATACATAATAAAAAATAAAAATACAGTGACTTTTTAATACTATGCTTACTTTTTAATCACCCTGTATAAAAATTATTTATATGCCAAATAATACAATATCGTTTTATTTAGAATATATATTAAAATCCATCAAAAATATTATGTTTTTGTCTTGGATAAGTATTTTAAAGTTGATAAAGTTTTTAAAATACTAGTTCTACAACTACTGTTGGAGATTTATGAAATGATGTGAGTGAAATTTCATTTTATTGATGTAAAAAGAGAATCAGTTAATACAAGTAGAGAATAAATCTCCTGTGAGAGAATTCAAAGTCAGTTCTGAATTTAATATTACACAACTTTATTTTTGTTAATCTGGATAATATTTTTAATATATTTTGATTGATTTATTACATCAAATACATTTATGATAGAACAACTTTGAATAGACAGTATACTCAAAAAGATATTTATGGATATTTCAAAAGGAGCTTAAATAAGCACTGTCTGTAACAGCAATATATTTATTCTTCAAAATCTGTATCTGCACGTCAAAGAGGAAGAAAAATACATGGTTTTATTTTGTGCATGAGTATAGCCATTTAACATAATAAAAATAAGATTATTCAAACGTTAAATTGTATATAATACAATGTTATTCAGATTCAGATAATATGATAATGAAAAAATATATTTGTATTTGTTTAATGAGTATTAAAAGTTATATTTAGAATGTTCAATAATTTGTTGGTAAATATCAGGACTTTTTTTTTTCATATGTCATATCATCGGCCAGGACGCGAAACTACAACCGTCTGCAACCAACTACTTGCTTGCAAGGTGGATGCGATGACCTCTCGGCTTTTTAGTTAGTGCCAACTGCTCAAAAACAAATAATAAGTATTATGCTATCATCTAATATCAATTGTTTGCTTACTGCATGCATGAATTAATTTAGATTGAGAATAAAAAAATCAATAAGTGAAGATTAAATCAGAGTTAATTAAATCATGTGATCTAATTTGATATTATTATATACAGAAAAACTTAAAGCAGCAATAAGATTGGACATTTAAAGGCCCAAAATAGCATTTCAGGAATTAGCAGCAAGGACTTATCTTACAATAATTTATTTAATGTCAAGCAAATTTAGTAATGTAAAAATCAAAAAAATTGAAGTAAATATGTGAGAAAGAAAGATAAGAATAAAATATAATTATTGCCTTTGAAAATCTTTTTAATTAATTATTTGAATTGTACTAAAAGGTTTATAAATTTTAAAATCTCTCTATGTAGGCTTTATTGTTAGAAAAAAAACTCACCAAAAACCTAGTGAAGTAAAACTTTAATTTTCTGCAACAATAAATGGGAGACTAATATTCTTTTTATTTCATAAGTTAACATTATAGTAATGAATAGAATGGAAATTCCTAATTGTTAGAGTAACCTAATTTACTAAATATTTATGATTGCCTTTTTGACATAAATAAAATTTAATAATAAAAATGATAAAACATTAAATTAAGTACTGATTAATTTAATTTTAAAAATGCACTTGCTCTTTAAAATGATTGGCATTAATTCTTCACTTCATAACTTTTCAAAAACAAGCTTATCATATTATTTAAGATGGTGCTTTAATGAATATAATGAATAAAATGTTATATATGAAATACTATATATGTCCTTAATGCATAATTTTTATTGCAAACATAATATATGAATAATTTGTTTATTTTATATATATATATATACTTATTTATTTACAAAGTAAGTTGTTTCTTGTGATTATTGACAAAACAGAGAACTTTTTTTCCACCAATGGCTTATTCTGTTCACTTAATATTCTCAAGAAAGAATTTTCTTAGCATTATACTTTATATACCATTAATGTATATATTAAAATTGATCAAAATTAATTTTTAAAACTTAGATATTTCCAATGCTGATATTTCTATTTTAATCTTTTTACAGGTGCATGCTAAATTCTTTACCTGAAAACAGTTTAGATTAACTAGGTAAAAAGTAGCATGACAAAGTAATGACATTTAATCATCATCATTGATAACTTTTTTATTCCTCATCATCTTTTAACATCTCAATTTTAGAAACATCATAAACTTTAATAATTTTCATATATGTAAGATGCATTTTAATGTGTCTTATAATATAGATAAGATTACATCATAATTGTTTGAAAAAAATGTTAACTTTCTATTCTTAATTAATTTATATTTATTGTTTAATAATATAAATTTTAACTAATCAAATATTTACCTTTTAGCTTTTCATATAAAATTCATATAATAATAATATACAACCAATTGCTACAGTTTCAATTATATTACCTGTGCACATGAGGAATTTGGACTTTTAAGGACAGGTAATAGGTTAAAATTGTAGCAATTTTCCTATATATATATATATATATATATATATATATATATATATATATATATATATATATATATATATATATATATATATATATATATATACTAAACATTAATTATAAGGGACTTGAACATCAGACTTTCAAATTCCCCACAAGTATTCAATCCATTCTATATAACTTATCCACATGACCACATACATATTGCAAAGATAAATGATCTCCAATATATGTATTTCATGCATATATATATATATATATATTCATTCAAAAGAATGTTAAAATAGTATATATATATATTCATTCAAAAGAATGTTAAAACAGTATACATAAAATAAAGTAGTATTTACATAATCACTGCAAGGTAAGTGCCTTTTCAATTGCAGTAAAAGAGAAAACAGTTTTATTAATAATAGAAATAACTTTTAGACCACTGAAAAAATTATTAAATAATGTAAAAGGCAAATTTTGATATTTAAACATCTCGTCTTAATCCTTGTGATTTAGTAAACTATTCAATACTTTTTATTTTTTTAAACTTTCATAAAAATAAATTTAAAAAAATTGTCCAAACAAAATAGATCTGCCTAGAGTGAATAATACCTGGTTAACCATGTAATTCTCAGTCACTAAATAAAAAGTAACAATTTACTGTATTTTACAAATATGGTACTAAACCTATAGATAGGTATTCAATATAATTAGATAAAAGCTATCAACCCTTAAGCAATACCAATATTATTAACAATTAACAATCTCAATCAGTTGTTAATGCAACCTCTTTTAACTCATAAACTGGGTTCATAGAAGATTTTCATGTATGGCTTTAAATCACTCTCAAACCAATAATTTTAATGTTATTTTGCTAGTTTTATGGGTTTTTTTTATCAAGAAAAATGTACTGTATGATGCTGCTGCCTTCATAATTATTTTACAACTAATAAGTCTATAATATTTAAATTTAAAGTTATAACAATGTGATAAAGTCTGCCTTCCAATGTGCTCATTGGTTGTTTCTCATTCTCTACACAAGAGAACACTTGTCTACAATGTTGACAGTTCTAAGTTCTTTGTTTTGATTTTCAAAATAAAAATGTATGTTTTAGAGTATTTTTTACATGTTTATTATTATTTTCATAAAATATGTGTAAAAATATAATTTTAAAAGATTAGTTCAGATTTTAGTAAAAATTATTTACTTTTACATTAAAGTAAATTGAGAGAGAAATCAATGACTTAGGTTGCATTTTGTAATAGGTTGAGAGAAATACATTTTCTGTTGTCTGCTATAGATTATTTTTGTCAATTATAAATAGAAATTTATTTTTTTAAAAAAACTTTCATTTACTTTACTAATCTGACAAATTATTAATTTGCTTTCTAAAAACTAAACTAAAACAAGTATAATTTTAAAAGACAAATAAATATATATTTTACTGTTGATTCTGTAATTGACCAATCAAAAATTTAGAACTTTAATTCACTTGGTTCAAATAGAATTTTGAACTATTAATCAGTTAATCAAAAAAGATGGAAATCCACTTTTATCTATAATCTAATATGTTATATAAACACTAAAGACTGCAATTTGACTTCAGAGAGTGAAATTATTAATACAAAAAGTTTAAACAAACCTCATTAAACAAGTAAATATAACAAGTTTTGAAAGCAGACTGACAAATAGTCATATATAACTCTTAAATTGCAATTGCAATATTTAAGTTGCACTTAAACTATATATAACTTAGTTAATAATCTAATCATGCTCAAAGCTATTATGGTTGAAGTGCAATTTGAAAGTTATAATTAATTATTTGTTATTCTGCTTTCAGAACAGGTTATATTTACATGTTCAATTAATTTCACTGTCTGTCACCAAGTTGCAATCTTTAGTGTTTATATAAATATATTAGATTGTAGATAAATGTGAATTTTCATTTTTGTTGATTAAAGGTGAATGTTTTAATAAATAATTGAGATTGTTGATTGTTAATGGTGTTGGTATTATTTAAATGTTGACTGCTTTTATGTATTTAAATATAATACTTAACTAAAAGGCAGTAGATCACAAAGCAAATAAAATTTAATATTCAAATTAATTAAAATTATAATAATATTAATTTTATCATCAAAATATTAAAAAAAAACATATTTTTTGTAAATAGTAAAAAGCATTGATTAGTTGCCAATAATAAATATCAAGTTTTGATAATCAAAATTTAATTTTTTATGACTATTTGGAATTCTATAACTTGAGTTTCAGTAGATGCAAAATTTTCAAAAGGAAAAGAATAAATAATTAAAACAGAAAGAAAGATAGAAAAAATGAGTTTAAAGCAGAAAATTCATTCTCTAGAATAAATTACATGCTCTAAGCTTTGTATTAAATAAATAAATGTATATGATAATGACATTCCCATAATTCTTTTAATGTTAAGTAATAAAAATATATAACACTACATGGAAATGCAAATAATTGCTTACAGTATTTATAATTTGTATATTATGTAACTTTAAAGTACAGATGATGATAAAGATGTCTAAAATGCATTCTGTAAAAGTCATGTGATATTTTCATATATATGTTACTATAAATTTTATTTAAATATAAAACAATAAAAGCAACCAAGTCTGTAAACTTAATCATATGGGTTGTTTTAATACTGATAACAACAAAGATAAAGGTTGTTTAACACTTAAAAAGCCTTTAGTAAAATAAAATGAGTTTGTTTATGACACATAAAATGGTGGATTCTTTCAAACTTTTATATTCTGAATATAAGGAAATGCAGTTGATTGTGCTATATTCTCTGATAAATCTAAAGTGATTAACTATTTCCTTAATTTAAAGAAGAAAAGCAGACATAAACTATAAAGAAGACATTTATCTACAGCAATCTTTATGGGAAAATTTTCAATCATAAAATTTTATGATTTTATATATGTATAAGAAAAAAATGACACATTTTGTGTAAATGGATGTCAAATGTTTGTCAAATAACTTAGACAATACCATAAAACTGTTATTATATAAATTAACATCTTAAAAAGTGATCTAAAAATAATTTTAGTTTGAACTAAATTACTGCTCAATAAATTTCAAACGCTCATTACTGTCACAGTTTTATTTCTTGTTTAATTTCACGATCCTCTAGCTTATTATTACAACATTTCTTCCATTAAATAAAAGATTAATCAATAAAATAGTAATAATAATATAATGGCTATAAAAGTAAAAAACCTTAAAAAAATTAATGGCACAATATATGTGCATAAAGACGTTCAATGGCGGTGTATATACAGTGACTGAAAAAATAAAATAAAATATAATTAATCGGTGGATATAAAAAACATTTGCACGATATAATCTTTGCTTGTTAAACGCTTGATAAAAAACAAATTTATTGTACAAAAAGTTTATAATCATCCTCTTTAAAATATATTAACTATTTTGAGATAATAATACAACCTATTGTTCATTCTTTTTTATCATTATTTCAAATTAATTTTATTATTTCTCTATAGTAATATTTTTTAAAAAAATGTTTAATGTATATGTAACAACACCTTAAAACATTATTTTGTTATATCTATCACATTTAATTAAGAAAATGTTTTGATCTTTTCATTACAGAAGGGAAATTATTTTTATTTAAAGTATTAATCAATATTAATGACAAAAGATAACAAACATTATAAATATCTATTTGCATGTATAAGTTTCCCATGCAATGAAAAATATAAGGTGTCATTATTTTTTTATTTTCTACTGTTACATAAGAAAATGTTTTTCATCTGTCTCAATGTTCATGATGATATAATGTAAATATGTAAACTATTTAGTTAGTTGAAGAAAGTCAATATTTTTACCATGTTACCACTGACAAAAATACCATCCACGAAACAAAACCAAACACAAATATCAGGATTTTTTTATTTTCAAATTCCTATATAAAAAAAAGATAAATAATGGAAACAGGTTAAATTCATTTTGCCACTGATGTATGTTATAAATAAAATAAGAATTGGAGATACTGATTAGATTAAAAAATCAGGCAACTTTTCAAATTACTACATCCTCATTAATCTTATTAACTGATATATTAGTAAAATTTAAAAAAATCTCATTTTACTATTATATTCATTAATGATGTTACTGATATTATAGTAATAGAAAAAGCCTTTCACAATTTTATAATTTCCCTAGTAATATATTATATGTCTAATATTTATTTTACATTAATAATTATTTGAACTCAACTGATGAGTGCTGGTTTAGCACAAAATACTAATATTGGTGATTCTTTATCTTTTCAACATGGGTATGATCAAGTGTGTCAGCAGTATGAGATTTCATGGATAGTTGAGGGTCATGTGAAAGTCTGAGTTCAAACCCCTATATATTACATATTGGAGTTCAGGTATGAAAAAGCCCGTACTGTAGAGAAAAAATTCATATATTAAAATATAGTGCTGTAAGGTCTGTTTATCCCTCATATATGTATGCAAATGGATTATGTCCTGTACATGAGGGGTCAGAGTAACTTATCATCAACATGGGTAGGATGAGAATGTTGGCACCAATGTGGGCTTTAAGCATTTCATCATCATATTTTCAATGAAATGTATGGCCAAAGAGTTGTGGAGTGGAGTGGATTGAAGCCTGTCCATTAAAATATGAAGATTTTCTATCTTAATATAAGCTGAGAATTGATTGTATATATGTGTGGAGATGATAATCTGAACCAACTAATGAGTGCTGTTTTAGCACAAAATATGTATATTGGTAATTGTTTATTTTTGGCATGGGTGTGATCAAGGGTGTCAGCAGTATGAGATGGCATGGATAGTTGAGGGCCATGTGAAAGTCTGAGTTCAAACCCCTACATATTACATATTGGAGTGCAGGTATGAAAAAGCCTGTATGATAGAAAAAAATTCATATATTAAAATACATTCAAATATCAGCTTTTTAAGCTAATTGTGCATATGCTTTGTGAGTGTTAATAATAAATGAATACTTTCTCACCAATACAAGATATAGTATTTATGCAGGAATAAAAGGAATCCTCTTGTTTCTACGACTCAAATGCTTATATATGAGCAAATCTGAAGTACTGGCAAGTAAGGCATGAGGATGGAACTGTCACTTTAAATTACTATATACAATGTCTGAATGAATGGCGTGGGTGAAATTGTCTAGAAATTACTAAACGTCATTCCAACTGAACATATTAAAATAATAATTGTTATAAACACATATTAGAAACAGTGATAATTCTGTAATATGTGATATGTTGGACTACTTTCATCATTTATGAGTGAATGTTGAATGTATAGAAAATTTTAAACTTTATTTAAACTTCCAAATACAAACAACTTGTTTGTAATAAGATACAAATAGACTTAAGATTCTTGAAGTAACAATATTTGCTTAGAAGTTGAACTCACACCTTTAGATTCTTGAATATCAAATTTAAGGAAAATGCTCTACAACTGAGCTATTCTGTCAAAGTTAACATATAGTAGAAATTTGATATATTTATATATGAGGGTTGGTTCAAATCCTCTTGAGTCCTTCAATTTTTTTTTTGTAATGAGGCTAATTATTTTTTATTTTATTTTTTCCTAAGAACACAATTAATTAGAGGCTTCCATACATTGAGTATTGCCACACTGGGTTGATTTATAGGATTATTTACCATTGTCATATGTCAGATCATGTATGTACTAATGACCATATGCTTAAGTGGAAAAATATAAAGATATTGGATAAAGAAAAAATTGCATAGATGAAAATTCAAGAAAGCTGCTCATATGACAATGATAAATAATCCTATAAGTCAACCCAGTGTGGCAATACACAATGTATGGAAGCTTCTAATTAATCTTGCTCTAGGAAAAAATAAAATAAAAAAATAATTAGCTTCATTATTAAAAAAAATTGAAGGACTCAGCAGGATTTGAACCAACTCTCATATATAAATATATCAAATTTCTACTATATGTTGCCTTTGACAGAATAACTCAGTTAGTAGAGTGTTTGCCTTAAATTCAATATTCAAGAATCTAAAGTTCTGATTTCAACTTCTAAGTGAATATTGTCACTGTGCATGTAGGCCAGCAACACCTGATGAAGAATGGAGAATAATAATACTCAAACCATTGTGTAATTAGTAACCTGTATTGTCTATTTGTGTGTTATTACTAACAATTTGTTTGTATTTAGAAAGTTTAAATAAAATTTAAAATTTTCTATACATTCAACATTCTCTCATAAATGATGGAAATAGTCCAACATATCACATCTTATAATATACCATCATTACAAACCTTCAGACAAATAATAGTGATAATTCTGTGTTTTTCATTATTTTCACAAAGTATTTTGAAATAAAATCTTGGAATCTACTATATTCAAGCCTTTGTCTTTCATCACTATTTATTCATGCCATAAAAAAATATTGATTTTTTTTTTTATATTCTGATAATTAATTTCTTGTACAAAATTTTTTTTTTAAATGTTAGAAATGGATAGAAAAATTGAATGGCATAATAGGAAACCTACGTGTACAAATAAATATTTATATTATAATTCTCATTAATAGTCACCTTTTTATAGTAACCCAAACATTAAGTTTTAATTTTTTTAGATCAAAGTAATATTTATTATGAATTAGAAAACTAAAGCACATTCTTGAATTTTATGTTATAATAGAACTATGTACTATATTATCAAAATATTTACCATATGTGATATTAAGAATATTTATACATATAATGAAAAATTAAATCTTTCCATCCAGTCTAAGAATAATATAGAGCTTTAAAATTTCCAAATGGATCTAACCAACCTTTTACAATAGCCAATAAAACAAAGGATATACAGAGAGATGGAATATAAAAATTCTGTACAACAAAATGCCATTTACATTTATTTTTCTACTCACACAATCAATGCTTCCAGGTTATAAATGCAAATGCATTTAAAATTCTACTAAAGTTTAATCAATTATAAAACAGTCTTAGAAAAAAATCTACAAATATATGTATATACATTGGCATAGGAAATAGGATAATGTGGACATGGAAAATCATGATCATGCTCAATAAATATTTTAAAACAATGAGCAAATATATTGAACAAACATTAAAGAAATATAAGTAATAAAATAAATAAGAACATGATTAATGAGAACATCAGAATAAAATAAAAATATAAATAGTTATAACAATAATACTTATAATAATATCATCATAACAATAATTATAAGTTATAAGCTGTAATACCAGAATTACACAAGAATAATCAACAGTCATCTTTTAAGCTTGGAAATAAAAGAGATTCTATAGTCACTATCAAACTTACAGTATCATATATAATAATCCTCTGTGTTCACAAACTTAAGTGCTAATTTATTAATTATAATAAAAAATACTGGAATTTTTATAAATGCTAATCATCATAAATGTTTTGGCCATATGATCTAACCATGTGTGTGCAAGTGTACTAATGGACTTCAAAGGTCATACTTTTTCACCATCCATGTTAAAATAGAAACATAAGACCCTACAGATAAATAAATTAATCAGTATTGCTTGAGAGATAGCTTAAGATAAGAAGATCCTAGAGACTATGACTATGAACAAGAGAAATTACAAATGTATATGCTTACTTTTGCTTCATTTGAATAGTTTTACTAAAATAATTTATTAATCCCTAAAATACTATGTTAAAATAAAATCCAGTCACACAAACTGACTACTCACAGAGCATATAGATAAAAAAATAAGATTTTCACACTGTAATTTTTTACTAGTATATAATAAATTAACTAATAAAATTGAATAAAGTTATGATAATATGACAATTCTAAGTAAAATACAAATTTTATCATCAAAATACAATTTAATATAGGAACTAATAATAACTTGTTGTTGACACTTACTATTTCAATTAATTAACCTTAACTTTAAACAGAAATATTTTCCCCTTTAAAGATTAAAATTGTAAACATTTCAAAGATAAAAAATGTAAATTAGCTAAAACCATTTTTTTCTTTTTTCATGAAATCAAAAATGATCATATACAATTATATTTAGAAGGAAAATAAAATAATAAAAAAACATGTTTCAATAAAAAAAATAATAAAATTATTCATTATTACCAATTATTATTTAATTTAAAAATTATCTATATATGTAGATGTGCATATTAAAATTATCTTATTACCATGGATTTATTTATTGGATCTTTTTTGTAGTTGCAATTTTTAGTAATCTTTCCTGATGGCTTCCATTGTTGAATTTAAACAATTCTCTTTTTTTTAAAAGTTATATTAATTTTTCTTTTTATATATTCAAATTTCCCTTATGATAACTTTTTTATTAACACAGAATCTAGAGCCTTGTATAATTTTTATATATAATAATTTTCAGGTCACTTTAACACAGGCTGAATTTCTTTCTTTCTATGATAATAATTTACAGGTTAGACTGGCATATTCAATCATGTTTTTGAATGGAAACAAGGTTTCTGGTAGGTTACTTCAGGGATTTGTTTCTATATTTTTTTTTTGTGAACAGGCTATGTGGTATGATGTTTAGCTTCTAGCTAAACTATAGTATATGATTCTTTTCCAGTCCCATTTACAAAATTATTTTAAGTGGTAGTGATATAAGTTTTAATTCAGACTACAAAACTATTTTTGTTTTCTTCATAGTTAACTTGCTGCTTCTGCTTTTAATAGCAATATCAGGAATGGCTGCTGCTAATGATTTTTTGAATAGCTTCATCAAAAGAAAGAGCAGTTACTGTTTTCTTCAATAGCTTAAAGAAAAACTGTTGATACTGTTTTCTTTAACATCTTCACAAGAATGACCCTTCATCACAAGACAGATCTAATGCTTTACACTCAGTTTAGACTATTTTTATGGAAAATATTTTTTTTCATCTAATAACATCTTATCTCAGACATGTCAACATTAAACCCTATCCAATTTAGTCTACTTTTACACAATGTTATTTAGTATTTCTCTGTAGTTATTTTTTCTCTTATGCCAAAACATAAGATAATATTTTAATTAACCTTTAATTTAAAAACTTTTATTTATTTAGAAAAAGGAAAAATGAAAAAAAATAAAATCACTTAGTTAATTAAAATAAAATTTCTTAATAAAAATGTTAAATAATTTTTTTTTATTTTGAAAATCTGATGCACATAAAATTTTACTTATTTATCTTTCTTATCTTTTAAAAGTTAAAATTAAAACCTATCAATAACTTATTGGAGAGTGAATTTTATTATCCTAAAATTTTTGTTTTCAAAATTAAAGTTTGTAAATAAAGTTACTGAAGAAAGAAAATAAAAAATATTTATTTTATTTCATATTTTAATCTCTCTTTTGCAACTAACCCTTAACAAATTATATTCACATTTTTATTATTTAACAAAAAATGACTGGGAATTCTTGTTTTATTATTTAATGCATGTAAAACTTTTAAATAAGTACTGATTGATATTATAAAAACATGAAAAAATTAAATCTTATCATTGTTCTATTCTAATTTTATTTTAAGTTAAGAAGTTTATAATATAATATGGTCAGAGTTGGACACTGTCTATTGCAACACCCCTTTCTTAAAATATGACACAATGAAATGGTGATGAATATTTCATTTTACAATATTTTAAATTTATAACTTAATGGTCATTTTATTGATGGAGCTTTATCATTCAACTATAATTTACCATGTCTTTGTAGTTCATTATAGAATATTTTAAGCATTCTAGCATTAGATGTTTCTGTCACATCATTTGTATCTTCAAATCTATTTTTATCCTGGCTTTTGACAGAGCCTTCATACAAATTAAGGAATTGTTTGTACTTGTGTTTTTCAGGATGATCTATATTAGAGACTGAATAACATAGGAAATCTGGAAGTTGAGACCCATGCTCTTCCCCTCCCTTTTTACCAATGTGTATTAATACTTCATGACCTTTGATTATATTAGCTTCCATATTTATGGTCTTTAATTATGTAATTGAATAAAATTAGGCTGTTTTCCTAAATGCAAATGTAATAGTGAATTTTCTGTGGATTGATTCACTATCTAGTTAATGTAATTAACAACCTAATGCACTTTGCTTTATCTAGAATTGAGAATTGAAATATATATTAGTATGAAACAGCTGTACAAATTCTGACATAATATGTTCAAATGAATGAATGTGGATTCTGTACTGATATTAATATATGTCTAATGTTTTAATTTTATTGTCCACTGATTTCATTCTGCAGATAAAAATGGAGGACCATGATCAGTTAGAATAGCCAGTAGTTTGCTTACTATTGCCAAGTATTGTGTCTGTAACATGAAAATGGTAAGTTTTACATTAGAATATGGCACACAATGTGCAGCAACAAATTTTAAAATGTGTACATATTATAATTAAATATTTCATCTTTTTAAAAGAAGGCAAGGGACCATAAAACTCTATGGTTATTATTTTTTAGGTTGTTTAGCAATTATTGAAATAGACCAGTGTAATTCTTGTGACTAGGCTTGACATACTGGCTTATATTACAATTTTAAAAACTTATATTCTATTGCTATGTCTATTAGGCCAATAAAGTCATCTTACAATAATTGCTCAGTTTATTGATATCATAATAGTTTTATAGGCAATGAGTATGTTTTAACCAATGATTGCACATAGCTTTGGAATTCATCACTCTTCATTCATCACTTACAGCTTAGATATTGTATTTCAAGTTGTTGTCCTTTGTTTTATATTAGTGTTCTGGCTTCTGCTCTGAATTACTTTGTCTGTTGTGACAATCAGTATCCATTTTTAGATAACACTTTATCTTCATGTTATCTTACAGGTAATTATTTTAAATTTTACCTCCACAGATACATTTATATGTAGTTCTAAGATCAGTATATGTATTACATCTGTGCTTAAATAATGCTGACCTTCAGCAAGATTGTGGCTAAGAATATCTGCAACCACAATTTTGAACTCTTTACAATATTGGATAGTATAATTGATTTCCTGAAGTAACAGATTCCTATACACCAAACAGCTATAAATTATATAGCTATGATTCAGGAATTTCAAGACTTCAATGGTTACTGTCACCTCTGACTCTAGTAGAAATTACTGAAACATTTGGAATGCCCATACTATTTGCAAAATTCCTTTTCTGTGATTGTATAATTAATTTCAGAGCTTTTAAAAAAATGGTTTATGCAACAGAGAACTCCAAGATATTATCCTTCTAGGTTTTTATAATGCAATCCCTAATCACATCCATTATTATTCATTTGAATGATAAAGCAGTTTTTTTAAAAAAATTATGGAAAGTATTCTTTCTGCCAAAAAATTAATTTTTACATTTTTGACTGCTTCATCTTGTAAAGAGCCCATGACAAAGAAACATATTTTTTAAAGTCATATCAGTGTTTCCATTATATTGGAAAACCTAAGGCAAAATTTATTATAACATATACAATGTCCTAAGAATGACCAAATTTGTTTTCTACTTTTAGGTATGGAAAAGTCCTGTATGATTTGTACTTTGTCTGGATTTGGCCTTATGTTCCTATTTTTCACAGTTTGTCCCAAAATAATCTCTTGGTACTCAATATGCTTTTTTAAAAATTATTTTATCTTTAAATAATTTAAGTATTTTTGCAAGTCTTCTGATGCTACTATGACATCATTGATATACATTGTCACAGGTTATTTGATCTCAAGGTAAAATAATCTGATCAAGATCCTTCAATAATCTTACACTTATTTATATGTCTAAATGCCATTCTGTTAAGCTAGTAAGATTCCCCTTATAATAGACTGTTGTATATTGCCAATTTCCTGGGTAAAGATTAGTGTTCTAATAGCTGGATGTTAAAACAAAAATAGATAAAGCCAAATGTGGTCAACATCTCATTAACAGGATACAAATATTTTAAATTGGTATGATTATTTTATTGAATTGTCTTGCATCCAGACATTTAGGCATAGCCTAACTGAACCATGTTTTTTTATCCCCACCACAGGGTTATTATAGGGTAATGAGCACTTAAACAGTACACCTCATTCAATCTTCTGTGCAATTTTGTTTCTCTACTTCTTTCTTATATTAATGGGCATGGGATAATATTTAAACTGATGAGGATTAATTTGAGACAAACTGATTCAATATTCAATCCTGTTTATTGTCCTAGTAGTTTCAGAGAATATTACTTGAAATCATTCCAGCAGTGACTTTAATTTTATTTACCCCCCCCCTTTTTATGGTGGATGAGTTTTCTATTTTTTTTTTAAATTAACAGTGACTGACAATTTTTTCAATAGGTGAGAGTCATTTAAGCCAATAAAAAGAAGTTGTTGTCAATGAGTTTTGTCTTTAACAATTCATATTAAAAATGACTTTCAAATAAATTTAAATTCATATAACATTCAATTATCTACTCTCTGCTTATCATTTTGTTTGGGAAAATGTTCTAAATATTTTTAGTTATCTTAAATGCAAGAAAACCAATGATTTACTTGACAAAATGCTCTCAAATAAAAAAATTCAAATGACACTAAATGATAATAATTACAAAATTTTTTAGAAGGATTATTCTCAATGTTATATTTTCTCACTATTTTAACTAATATATTCATTAGTGATATATCTGAAAGAGGCAACAGAAAATTTATTTATGCTGATAATATTGCTTTGACTTTTAGAAAATGATTAGAAGACATTTTTTCCTGAAATAGAACAATCTCTCAATAAGAATATGAGAAGACTGGAAATCTCTTGCAAAGACTGGGGTCTTTCTTTTTATGCAATTAGGATGGTATACTCAAATTTTATCTAAATAAGTCGGAATTATCCTGCAGTCTAAATATACAACATAATCCTTTGCAATAATACTGAAACACAATCTTATCTCATACAATTTGATTATAGCCTAATTTATTTTACTCATTTAACTTAAGGTAGATCAAAATTAATTTCTAAGAATAATCTTCTTGGAGAGCAATTGTATTTACTTGAGATTGGATTGCAAATACTTTAAGAACAATTTTATTAAAACTAGTATATTTTGCTGTTCAATTTCTGTGCTTCTGCTTGGAGGAAAACTGTTCTATTCTAATCTTCTGAATATTCAAGTATTACCACAAGAAATATTTTATTACTCATGTGCTCAAGTCTACTCCTTTGTAATGACTTACTGTTCTTTTGTTTGTTTGTTTTGTTCTATTGTTTTGTTTGTTATCTTCAGATTTATTTAAAAATAATTGATTTTCAAAAATGTATAAAAGCTGTGAAATAGCTTGGATTTGCAAATAACTACCACCTAAGACTTGTCTCAAATCAAGGCCCCATTTTTAATGTTAAATCAACAATTTACAATCAAAAAATTATGACATAAAAATTGAATGCTTAATTGATATTACGAACAACTTTTTTCCCAGATCTAACAATAAATCAGCTGGATATGGTTTCGCTAGTTGAAAGTGGAGTCTCATTACAGGAATCTCGTCAAAAGATTTAAGACTACTCCTGATCATTATGTTTATTTGCTTTATAAATAAAATTTATCAGACACAATATATATAAATGTGGGTAAGCACAAGCTATGAACTATATAGTTATAAATCTATAGTTATGATTGCGGAATTAAAGAAATTAATAAAATTAATAGGGATTTTATATCTTTCTTGGAATTATTAGTTTCCTTTATATTATGTTGATAATTAAGCTGACCCCCCAAAAAAACACACTGAATAATAAATAAATTGTAGGTAGAATTGTTCTTTCAAACCTTATTTTTGTTTTATAGTAAGCTCAAGATAAGTTGATGAACTTAAGCCTAACAGAATTTTAAATATACAATTTAACCCCCCAAAATTTATATATACAATTTAATGTGTATATTTTTATGTATTAGTTGCATATATATTTGTAATCTTAATAAAAATAAAGTGAAATATTTGATGCATTATGGTGGATTAGAATAAGTTTTAAAAAGACTTTTTTACTAGTTCAATTTGTAGTCAAATGGGATTTATCTGTATAGAATCTTACACTCTCCAGTTAACAGAATAAGATATTTTTTATCACTTAATAACTTTCAAAGGATTTTATAAACATTAATGTTTTGTAAATTAATGGAAGAAAGAAGATATAAAATTATACAATGCCCGCCAGTTGCGATTTATTATACAGCAAAACAATAAGACACCATCAAACTAATTCTTTTAATGTTAAAAAGGCCATTCTAGCAGGTTTCCCATTATCATGTTGTAAGAAAAAAATATTAATTGATAATGCAGTAGAAATAGCTTACAAGTTTGTCTTATGAAATTCACTAAAGAGAGTTTAATGAGAGTAAAATAAAAGTGTTTTTTTTCTTTCTTTTGCTTAATAACACATTAAGATCACTAAAATTTAATGATAAAAAGGATTTTTTTAAAAACTTAACAGAATATTATGGAAGTAAAAAAAATGGCTTTAGTTATTTAAATAATATCTAATGAATTGACATAGCAATTGTTTTTATAACTCTGTTTCGTATGTTTAATATAAAATTGATTTTTTATAATTAACGCTATGGCATTTAACTTAGAAAAAGATGCAAAAGGAAAGCACATTCACCTTCAATTTAAATATTTTTTAAACTTCTACAGTGACTTAAAAATATAATAATATACAAATATTATTGTATTTAATTAATAAATAGCCAACGGGAAATGAAAAATTATTACGGAAGATAGTGAATTTTATTGTTTGTCATAGTATTCTATAATTATTTATCTCGAACTAGTTTTGGAGAGAGAATTTTATACATACATACTCGCACCTGTTTGTGCATTTTTGTTAACAGTATATCATTTATAAATGTGATAGACATTATAAATTCTAGAAATCAAAAAGAAAACAGCCTATAACAGTAAAAACTAAAAAGTTAAAATAGAGATATGCTAATACTACAAACTATTCCGTTAAACATAAATATCTTTATATATTTGCATTTTATAAATTGGTTTGAATATTTATTGCAAAACTCACTTTAACTTTTTACTCTTTGACATTACATCCTTGTGAAACATAAATATATCCAGATATTTACATGTTGGGATTTTAGTCTGTTTATTTATCATAATATAACGCTTTAACTGCCTGACTCGACGTCACTCTAAATCGGCTACTTTTTATCCCACGTATACGTCATTGAAAAGAAAATAAAAAGTTCTGTAAGATGGTGCTCTCTTCAGAATTATTTTACAAGTAAAAAATCAATAAAAATGACCATATATGTCAAACAAAACCAAAGCACAGCCTTCTCACTACCTTTTCTTGAATCTTATTGGCTGTCAAACTTCTGTCAGAAAGGAAAATGGCTGCCAAAAAGTAAAAAGTTATGTTCATTTTGTTTTTTATTTCGAAAATGATAAACGAATGTTTACAACATTTTAAACAATATTTGAATTGAATTACAAATTATTATTGATAAAATAATACTAAAAATCAAATTATTTTAGAAAAATAGTTAAGATGTTATCAAGAATTATTTATTTATTGCTACATATTTATCGTAATGTAAAAGTGAAAAAAAAATGATTGCATCAGAAATGTTTTTGGTTGGTCAAATAGCAGTTACTTTTCATTTCACTGCAATTGAATATTTTTTAAATTATAAATCAAATTTTATTTTTAAAAAGACTTTCGTTTACTTTCATAATCTGATAAATTATTAATATACTTTTTACAAACGAAACTAATGTATTTATATTATTAAAAGTGAATCTATTTTAACAATTGATTTTGTTAAAGTTGTGAGTTGGCCAATTAAAAGTTTTGGTTTTTAACTCATTCGGCCAATTAAATAATCATCATTGCAGTAAATTTTAAATTTTGATAGTCACCAACACCGTAGGTTTTTTTTTTTTCAAATATAAATTTATTTAGTAAATTATTTACATGTTGAGAAAGATGGTGTTAAGTAAAGGGTGTTATATTGTTATGACTGCATGTTGTTCATCTTACATATCAATCCTGAGAGAACCTTGTTGCTTGTTATGTATATCTTGGTTTAGAATGTTTTTTTTTGATGAGAATGAGCTTGGGGTGTTAAGTCTTATGTATTTGTGGAACTATGAATAGGTTCCAGATATCATCAAATCAAAGTTTTGATGTAAGCAATTGATCTCTATTCCTCATTTGGGTTAGTTTTTTAATGAAATAGATATCTTCATTTAGGTGTGGAGTAATGAAATACTTCATACACCTAACTGTCCTTATGGCATAAGTTAAAAAAATTGAGAGTCTTATTACTGCAATCTTTTTTGTTTTAAGGCAGTCTTTAAGTGAAAGAATTTTATAGTAAACAATTTTTGAGTTTTCATGGATAATTTTTCAGATAATACCCAGACTGGTACAGTTGAGAATAATGCGATTAAATATTTCTTCTTGTCTTTTGCAGTTTGTGTGGATAGAGTCTATTTTGGCTATTTGTCTTTTGTAGAATAGAAATGTGTCGGTAAGCATTAAGATCCAGATTACTTTTGATTATTAGGTCAAGATACTTTGGTTCTATGTTTCAATATTTGAGGCATGAAGTAATTCTATTATTGGTAAGGCTGAGCTTGGAGTCTACTGTTCTGATATTTGAGTTGAGAAGTTTATAAGCATCAAAGATTTTAAGTTTTCCCTTGAATGTTTCATTTGTTATAGGCATAACTGAAGAAAGAAGCTCTATGATTGTGTTGATCCAGATTTTTTACTGGAGGAGGGTGATCTGTTGGGGGGATTGTTTCTGTAATTTGGTTATAGCTATGTCTTCTGATTAGAATGCAAATTAGGCTGTGTGATATTTGTAGGCAGAAAACTTGAATAGAATGTAGTGACATGCCATTAAATTTACAGGGCTGTTGCATCCTCTGGATGCTGATTGCAGTTGTTTTACTTGCTCAGAATAATCTAGCACTAAGGGTGTTTCTTTTTTTAATAAAGGTTTTGGTTATATTGATTATTGGTAGATAGTAATTTATTTTGCTCATTATTTTCATGTTCATTAAAGCTACTTTGCCCTGTAGTGAGAGGTAAACTTTGGAAAGTGTGGTAGTGATTCTTTCTGTTGAATGAATAATGGTGATTGTTTTGGACATTGCTCTTTTAGGGGTTCAGCAGAGTATTTAGAATTGGATTTTGTTGCCAGTATTAATTCTCCAGATTGCTGATTTTTGAGAATTGATTATTATGCCTGATTCTTTGGTGAATTTACTATGTTATTGAAAAGTTTGTTCAGATATTTGGTGGAGGGTAAGATTATGAACAAATTGTCCATATAGGCAAAGGCTTTGATTTGTTTTTATAGTTTTGGGATGAATAGTCCAGGCAGTTGATCATTTATTTTTTGGAGCAGTGGATTAATTTAAGCAATGGAGAGCAAGGGACTGAGGAGGGAGCCCTGTGGAATTTCCCCTATGACTGTCATAGTGGAGGATAAGATGGTGATGTGTGTTTTAGGAGTTTCTCCTGCATGTGATCTTTTATTACTGATTTAATGATTTTTATTAAGAGGGGGTCATGGATATTGGTCTTATGCTGGACAGTTTGAACACTTCTTGGTGTTTCTTAATAAATGGCACTAGTGCTATAGGTATAGATTTGGAATATTTCTTCGTTCTGCTAGATGATTGTTTATTTTTAACATAATTGGTACTATAATGTTGCTGAGGTGTGATATGATGAACTTTGGGATCCCATGCAGATCCAAGTGAACATGGTCAGAAAGAGATAAAATTTTTCCTTTTAACATATTTTCTGAAATTCTGTGTTCTGCCTGGTTGGCACATTCCAACCATTCATTATCTTTATTTGGATTATTTTCCTGTAGTTTTAGTTGCAAGTATTGCCTGATTTTATCTAGCATCAGATCTCCAATAAAATTTTCACCATTGGATTTAATGTAACTAGGTGTATTTTGGGTTTTTTTTTGCTCCCAGAGCCCATATGATGTAGCCTCTTTTTCAGCAGTGTTGGGTGGAGAGAAATATTGTGGCATAATTTATTGAGATATATTCATCCAGGGCTTTTTGTTTGGCTTTATATTGATTTTTAAATGTGAATAATATCTTCGATTTTGTTGGCTTCTGTGAAGAGGTTTTTGAGTTGACTATTTAAGTCTTCCAAATCTTTTAGTAAAGCAGTAGGACCTTTACATTTTTGGAAATGATTGGAAACTAATGATTGTAAGATTCCTATCAAGGAAAACCATGCTTCTTTGGCAGGAGAAGAACTGATTTGCATTTTATTGAAGTATATTTAGGCTTCCAAAAAATTGCTTTGGGAGTACTAGTTTTGGTTATCATTCTGTTTGTTTTGTTGGATTTGGATTCCCACATCAACCCTCACCACCAGGGACAGGTGATCAGAGAAGGCCACCAGTTCTAGTTTACCATCAAGAAGAAAGTAAATTTCAGGAGAATAAAATAGTCTATAAGTGAAATGTGATTTTTTGTGTAAAATGAGTAGGCTCCTGGAGGGAATAATCCATCTCCACACATTATGTTATTATTTATGAGGTAGATGTATTTTTGTTGAAGATATCATAAGTTATGTTGAAGTCTCCAATTATGATTGAAGGCCAATTGCTATTGTTTATTATCATGTTGAATGTGTTGATTATTCTGATCTAATTTGAGTTTAAATTGTTTGTGTAAACATAGAAAATGTTGATTCTCATTTTGCTATAATTTACATTAATTGCAATAATATTTTCTTATTAATGACACTAATCATTAACGTGCTCTTAAATTCCAACGAGATCTAAATGTTTGTATGTCTGGATATTGCGAGCTTCATAAACAATTAATAAAATCATCGTCTCAAAGATTAATTATGTTGTCACCAGAAAATCATAATAATT